>JAMPIV010016616.1:0-93376 GCA_024509875.1 Oreohelix idahoensis | reverse complement strand
TGAAAAAACACGTGAATTGTGAGACACATAATACATACAGCAGACACTAATTCCATCGACAATACTATCATTCACCATCTATTCACTTTATTGCAATAAACCAATTGGGTGTATATACTGTACCCCACGCTTTGTTCCTTCCATTAGATGTTGAATATTGTCTATGTTTATCTTCCTTTATAAGGGAGGGGGGGCTCGTAAAATATAATATAATTTAAAGAATAATAATAATAGATAACTGAGAAGGGGACGACGGTAGCGAGAGACCAAATATCTCCTTACAATCTTTTCCAGACCTGTCGAGTTAGGAGAATTTACCCTCTTCGTCACCCTTTGGAAGTGGGAAAACCCAGCAGGGATTCCTTGAGCCAAATCTTCCACATCAGATCTATTATTTCCTCTAAATAATTCTCTTATCCTTTAAACGCTACGTGACACTGCGGTCCCAGCTAAATAGAGAAAGAAATAAAGAAATCATCCTATAAACTTCCAGTCATATTGAAGAAACATTTCTTTTAAATATAATCTTGTGGCGATCCTTTTGCGACCTAGCTGTCAGAATTAAATGAAATAAAGCCCACCCAAGAACATTTTAAAGAACAATCATCAAATGACCCTTACAAACCTGTAAGATAAACTGGAAGGTAATCATCGCCAGTAGCGATAGTATATTTACTGTTTACTGTGAGAGAGTACATATTTTCCTGACTGTGGCTGAGCCTAGTTTTTCCTCAATTGGATTTAATAAAACTATCATCACGCATTGAAGGAATTTTACCATAGCGGAGGATTAAAAGAGACCACTTCATTTTCACCCCTGTGCCGAACTGTGTCAGTGCCATCCCATAGACTCCTTTTTTTATATAATAAAAAAACCAAGAACTCTTAGTCTTCAAGTCTTGCGATAAGTGAGAATATTTGTTACCAACAAAACCTCGCAAACATCTGGGGCGGGACACCGAAGGACTAGACAGTTCATATGTCAGTGAGAATTCTTGCTGTTGTTATATACTTTTATGGATCGTCTGAGGCTGCATCCGGTAAGTGTGTGAGTATACGAGTGTGGATCCTCACGCGTGTGTATGAATGACAGGAAATTTAATCTTTTTCTTTTGTAACCCTGTTGTTAACTTTCTTGCCTAGTAATAACATTTTTCTGTATTCCCTGCATTGTTCCTTTAAGGGGGAGTTGATAATTGGTTAACTCTGTTTAAAACCCCCCTCCTTTCCATTTGCTTAGTAAAGGGAAGAACAGCTGGGAAGAACAGGTTTTTTTCTATCACCTATACCTAACTTTGTAACACCTCTTTCAGAGCAATTAACTTCACTGTTAGGTTAACGTACCCGTGTTCCTGATATTATCTATCTCTGGACTGGGTTTATCTTTGTCTAATAAGCGGGAAGGGCTTAGTCGATACCAATCTTCTTCACCCCTCCCAAACTTGTTATTTGCATTTGTGTACTTATGATAATTTATGTAATACCTGATATTTGTTAGTAATTGATGTTTAAAGTGAATAAAATCACATAAACTCATTTAGTTCTGTGTTGGAGATACCCAAAGCCCAACTTTTCCCCTATTCGTTTAATATAGTTTGTATCTACGGCGTCTGTGTGGTTGAAAACACCAAATCGGTGTGCGCGCAGATGCGTGTCTGAAAAACTGGCAAATAATTGTTTGACCAGGAGAGTGGAAGAGAAGATTGAGAGAGACGAATTGTCGTAAATAAGTCTGTCTTTACTCTCTTCCAGCACGCTGTGAAGCAACTATTAAATCTCTACATTTTCTATCACTGAGCTTTCCATCATCATTTTCCACTCTAAACCGGACCACTATTTCTAAGACTCTTTTTCTCTCAAAATAAATTTACGACAATATTTGGCTGGCTCGCCGGGATAATTTTGAGATACACTTGATGCACACATATTTGTGGGCGGGTTCTGGGATCTTGAGCTACATTTGAGGCAATCGCATAGCCGGGTTAAAGATATTTTGAGTCTGATTTAGTCTGGGTCTAACTAGGTAGAGTGTGAATGATTTGTCTTTGTGAATTAGGGAAATGAATAAATAATTACACCCCTAGACAAACGTTCTTTAAGTATTTGGGTTGTCCACACAGCATATTTACAGGTTGTTTTCTCTCCACAGCAGTAGAAAGTACAGATAAACAAAAATATTTGCTATTATAATTATCCTCTGGCGGAGATAATTCAATTTCTTTCTTTATAAAAGTTGCTGGGATTGCGTGATTGTTTTACAGTCACTAAGGTTTTTGAAGTTAAAAAGAGTTGAGCTTAGCTAAAGACGGATTGTTCTGATTTTAAAAAATTAAGTTAACAACGTCTCATCTCAATAATTGACTTTAGGGACGGAGTTTGTTGTCAGAGATTTAAAATTTAGGGGAAAAATTTTTTTTTCCTTTTAAATTGTTTTAATATAAATTTTTCTCTACTGTTAGTAAAAGTAGATTCTTTTCCAGTGTAACTTACCATTTAGTGGCATAGTCGCTTGCGTTTAGAGCCTTAATTGCCAGATAATTGCAGCGATAAGTTTGCATAGTACAGGTAGGAGGTAACACAGGTAAATTTATACTTGTGTTTTTTTTTCTCGTAGCGGTTCAGAGTTCCTCCCTTTCGCGTTTCTTCTTACTAGTTCTCTAGGCATACTTCATCTTATTCTTTAACAATGGCAGAGAGGATAAAGATGAGGTCCATCTTGAGGCTGGAAGCGAAAGAGGCAGGATTAGATGCAAAATCTGCAAACGCGTTTATTAACCAGGAATTGGAAATATATGACGCGGAGCAACAGAGAGCCGAAGCTGAGAGGAAGGCGGAGCAACAGAGAGCAGAAGCTGAGAGGAAGGAAGAGAAAGAAAGAACAGAGAGGAGAGAAGCCCAGGAGAGGGCAGATAAGAAAGAAGCGGAAGAACGTCTTTTGGAACAGAAGAAAATTGAAGCAGAGATGGAAACTCGCAGAGAGAGAGAGAGAGACAAGGAAAGACAGCATCAACTGGCGCTTAAGGCTCTAGAGAGTCGGGGCGCCTCTACTTCGACTAACGGAGAGCCGTCTTCGCCCCAGTCTCAATCAATGGACCTCTCCAGTACTCAATCTGCCCAATTAACTGCTATGTCGTTTTCTTTAGAATCTTTTCCTAGCCCTAACGAAAAAATTGACAGCTACCTAGAAAAATTCGAGAGACTCGCGAATCTTTATGGGTTAGAGAGTACCCGCTGGGCGCTTAAACTCTCAATGTCACTGAAAGGCAATGCTTATGACGTATACACAAAGCTGGGACCGAATCAACATGATTATGACCTGTTGAAGAAGGCCTTACTACAGCAGTTTGAGATGACTGCCCGAAAGTTTCTGCAGTTGTTCAGAAACAGCCGAAAAGAGAGCACGGAAACATTTCCCTAGTTCTCTTCACGTCTCACGGGTTATCTGACAAAATGCATTGAATTATCTGACCTACCTCTTTCATATGAGGGACTCCTCGAACTTGTTCTTGTGGAGCAGATAAAATCCACTTTGTCGAATGAAACTCGTAGATTTCTGGCCGAACAGTGGGCAGTCAGGCTTGAAGACATACTCAATAAAGCCGAACGCTATAGCAATGCAATGGCCGAACTTCCCAGCACTAAACGTAAACCCACAGATGAACCATCTCGTAAACATAATCTAGAGCAGGCATCCTATTCTTCCACTTCCTCTCAACATTATAACCAACGAGATAACAATACCCAGAAACCTCCCTAGGAAAAATCGAAATTCTACAAAACCCGATACCCCCCAACAACAATTCTGATCAACCCAACAAGCCTACGTGGCAGCGCGGCCACTAAGGTCAAGGAAAAGGGAAGACCCCTACACCAGGAACGTCTGATCAGGGCAAACAAACCGGTGCAAACCGCATTGGATGTTTGCATACAGCCTCGAAAGGTAGAGTCAATGTCAGTGATTCTCAACCTGAGGGGGACCGACCCTCAACTCGAGGAACTGTAATTTTGAACGGTACCTCTACTACTTGTCTTTTTGACACTGGATTAAGTTTTGATTGTATTGTCGCTAGGCACCTAGTCAAACCCGGTCAGGAGACAGAGGAAACCGTCAAACTTAGTTGAGTTTTCAGGAGTGATGCACCCAGGACGCTTCCTATCGCATTGGTAGAAATACACTCTGATTTTGTCAGAGGGGTTATTAAAGCGGCCATTATGGATGATCCGATCTACCCAGTTATCCTGGGATGTAGATATGTGTTCATTGGGAGACCTAAGGAGCCGATTGTGGCAGCGGTAACCACAAGAGGGCAAGCCAAGACGGAGAGGGAGCCTGCGCCAAACTTGTTGCCGAATGAACTGAAGGAGGCGCAACAAAAGGACCCTACTCTGGCGCCCTGCTTTAAAAAACTGCCCATGGCTAAGGACCCCAGACACAACGGAGACATCTTTTCTAAGGATGGTGTATTGTATCGTAGAACGGGCAACCCGGACACGGGGAATAACCAGCTCCTAGTACCGACGCAGTACAGAAACCAGATCTTAGAAATGGGGCACTCTCTTCCCTTTAGCGGACATATGGGACAAAACGGCACTATTCAGCGAATAAAAACCCACTATTGGTGGCCAGGAATGAACTCTGACATTGTCAGGTATGCGAAATCCTGCGCCCAGTGCCAACGGGTAGCACCCAAGCACTTGACACCCCCAGTACCGATGGGGCAAATGCCAATAGTAGGGACTCCATTTGAACGGGTTGCTGTCGACATTATTGGTCCCCTGGAAAAGACCAAAAGAAGGAACAGGTTCTTCCTGACCTTAGTTGACATTTGCACTATGTGGGCCGAAGCCGTACCGCTACCATCCACTAATTCCAAGCATGTCGCAGAAGCCCTGGTGCAAATTTTTACACGGTTGGGATTCCCTCAACAAGTTTTGACGGACAATGGATCCCAATTCCGTAGCCTGTTAATGGAGGAGATCTTTAAGATCTTGAGGGCCAAACATATCCACACAAGTCCCTACCATCCGGCCGGAAATGGGCTCGTGGAACGTTTTAAAACGGTACCCTCACCATGATGTTACGTAAGCTGGGTCAGGAGAAACCGGAAGACTGGGACCAATATATATCGGCTGCCTTATTCGCCTACCGAGAGGTACCCCAAGCGTCTACGGGATTCGCGCCAGCTACACTTTTATTTGGCAGACCTATAAAGGGGCCACTAGAAGCCTTACTTCGGTCCCTGACAGACCAGAAGGCTGACGAGACAGTCGTCTCTGCAAGCAAGTATGTATCTGAGCTTAAGGAAAGGCTAAAGCTAGGATGGGATCTAGCTACTACCAACCTTAAGAAAGCCCGCGCTAAAATTACTAAAAGATACAACAAAGCTGCAAAAGAGAGAGAACTACAACCAGGGGAGAAAGTCCTATTGCTACTTCCAACGGAAGCAATAAACTTCGCATCGGATGGCAAGGATCGTTTACCGTCCTTAAAAAGATCTCACGTACCAATTACAAGATCTCCATCAAAGGAAAGGAGAAGGTCTTCCACATAAATCTGCTAAAGAAATATTTGGAAAGACCGGTGCCATCCTCCGAGCATCTCCTGGCTGTCGCCATAGCAACGGAAGACAAGGAAGATGATGATGGTTGCATGGAGTATGCATTGCAACCCACAGAATCCTTTAAAGATGTCAAGTTCGGCGACAATCTCTCACCAGAACAACAAACAGAAACCAGGGCTCTACTAAAACAGTACAGTGCAGTCTTAACGGATGTACCTGGTCGAACAAATCTCATTGAATTTGATATGAAACTAACAAACGAGACCCCTGTTCGAACCAGAGTTTACCTCATCCCGTACGCTAAAGCGGATGCACTTCGCGGAGAAATAGACAAGCTGCGTCAGGCAGGAATTATCAGTGAGTCTACATCTCCTTACAGCTCGAGTGTAGTGCTGTTGCAGAAGCCCAATAAGGAAGTTCGGCTGTGCATTGATTACAGGTTGCTAAACGCTATAACGGAATTCCAGCCCGAACCTCTCCAAACTGTTTCTGAGTTGTTCACCAAGCTCAGCAAAGCAAAGATCTTCTCCAAGATAGACCTCAGTAAAGGTTATTATCAAATACCAGTCAAGGAGGAAATTAAACCTTTGTTAGCTTTCAGCACTAGTGAAGGACATTACACATTTAATGTGATGCCGTTCGGTTTGCATAACGCACCAGGAGTGTTCACCAGGATGATGAGGAAGCTTCTAGAACCTTTGCAAAGTCCCCATATCCATAATTTCATGGATGACATATTAATTGCATCGGAAACCTATGAAGAACATATTGCTACGGTTGCTATGCTCCTCAGGAGACTACAGGAAACGGGTCTCACAGCCAGACCTAGCAAATGTCTCATCGGGTTTGAACAGTTAGACTTCCTGGGGCACACTATTTCTCACGGATGCAGTTGGCCTATCAAGAAGAACGTGGAGAAAATAATGGCAGCAAAAAGACCCCGTACGAAGAAAGACGTACGTTCCTTCATATCGCTATGTGCATACTATCAGAAGTACATCCAGAACTTCAACGGACTGACGGCACCTCTGACTGACCTCACAAAGAAAGGTTGTCCTGATAAGGTCATATGGGATCAAAAGTGCGAACACGCGTATAGCACTTTGAAAGGACAGTTGTCTGCATACCCCATTTTGAGGTTGCCTGACCTCAAGAAACCTTGTGTACTGAGAGTCGACGCGTCAGGTCAGGGCATCGGGTCAACACTGCTTCAAGCCGATGACAGTGACCTGAACATGCTATTTCCAGTTGCCTATGGCAGTCGGAAATTAAATAAAGCGGAACGGAACTACAGCGTAGTTGAAAGGGAATGTCTTGCTCTGATTGACGGTATCAGACGCCATCATGAGTTTCTTTATGGTACATCTTTCACGGTGCAAACAGACCACGCTCCGTTAGCATTTCTGGGTGCCAATAAAGAATTTAACGCAAGGATCATGAGTTGGGCGCTCCTTATAAGCGTTTATTCTTTCAAAGTGGAATATATTCCGGGAAGACAGAATGTCGGGGCTGATTTCCTGAGTAGAAACTGGACTACAGAGGAAGAGGAGGAAGGTGAAGATACCAATCATCCAAAAGTTACCGATCAGGGCAGCAGCTTCATCGTCATAAATCAAACATGAAAACACGTTTTCACGTCTCAAAAGAGGGGACGATTGTGATGGACGAACTCGGCTGACCCTGAACTTTGTTGTAATTCTTGTAAAACGGGACTTCTTTCACGTGGATTCATTAGCTATGCAACTGTTCCACACAGAGGGCAAAACACGTTTGCTGATTGATATGCGGAAAGTTTACCTATCGTTCAGTCTGGTCATCGCATTGATTTAAGGAGAGATTAAATCACGCCCACTAACATCTCTTGAACAATCATAGGCAGTTATTTTAATTAACTTGGCCAGTGGGGGGCGTCGCCAGAATCAAACAGATACAGCAACCACGATCAAAGAGACAGACTGAGGGATTTCAGGGGAGACTATCGGCGTTATCAAAGACAGTAGTGGTCCCTGATACGAGACGCAGTTGCTTGCCGCTATTTTCGCGTCTCGGTGTCAATCGCAGAACCGAGCGAACGGGGAAAGCTGAAACGGGCAGCAGCGAACAGAGATACGAAGACCAGGGGGCGGTTTCTTCCCTTGATTTGGCGGTCAGATCCCCAAAAGGTCATGAGATTAAATAAGCTGTCAAAGTTATCATGTCCCACTCATCTTGCATTCCAGTTGTAGATATACAGATCACTTAGAAATACACTTCATCATTCGCTGGCCAGAACTTGATAGAAGCACTAGCGATATTTGAAATCTTGCTAGATTATCCCATGAATTTTCATTTATATTTGCAGTGAATTCTATTCTGTGCAAAGCGAGTGATCGTAACCTGCGGTCCCAGCTAAATAGAGAAAGAAATAAAGAAATCATCCTATAAACTTCCAGTCATATTGAAGAAACATTTCTTTTAAATACAATCTTGTGGCGGTCCTTTTGCGACCTAGCTGTCAGAATTAAATGAAATAAAGCCCACCCAAGAACATTTTAAAGAACAATCATCAAATGACCCTTACAAACCTGTAAGATAAACTGGAAGGTAATCATCGCCAGTAGCGATAGTATATTTACTGTTTACTTTGAGAGAGTACATATTTTCCTGACTGTGGCTGAGCCTAGTTTTTCCTCAATTGGATTTAATAAAACTATCATCACGCATTGAAGGAATTTTACCATAGCGGAGGATTAAAAGAGACCACTTCATTTTCACCCCTGTGCCGAACTGTGTCAGTGCCATCCCATAGACTCCTTTTTTATATAATAAAAAAACCAAGAACTCTTAGTCTTCAAGTCTTGCGATAAGTGAGAATATTTGTTACCAGCAAAAACCTCGCAAACATCTGGGGCGGGACACCGAAGGACTAGATAGTTCATTCATATGTCAGTGAGAATTCTTGCTGTTTTTATATACTTTTATGGATCGTCTGAGGCTGCATCCGGTAAGTGTGTGAGTATACGAGTGTGGATCCTCACGCGTGTGTATGAATGACAGGAAATTTAATCTTTTTCTTTTGTAACCCTGTTGTTAACTTTCTTGCCTAGTAATAACATTTTTCTGTATTCCCTGCATTGTTCCTTTAAGGGGGAGTTGATAATTGGTTAACTCTGTTTAAAACCCCCCTCCTTTCCATTTGCTTAGTAAAGGGAAGAACAGCTGGGAAGAACAGGTTTTTTTCTATCACCTATACATTACTTTGTAACACCTCTTTCAGAGCAATTAACTTCACTGTTAGGTTAACGTACCCGTGTTCCTGATATTATCTATCTCTGGACTGGGTTTATCTTTGTCTAATAAGCGGGAAGGGCTTAGTCGATACCAATCTTCTTCACCCCTCCCAAACTTGTTATTTGCATTTGTGTACTTATGATAATTTATGTAATACCTGATATTTGTTAGTAATTGATGTTTAAAGTGAATAAAATCACATAAACTCATTTAGTTCTGTGTTGGAGATACCCAAAGCCCAACTTTTCCCCTATTCGTTTAATATAGTTTGTATCTACGGCGTCTGTGTGGTTGAAAACACCAAATCGGTGTGCGCGCAGATGCGTGTCTGAAAAACTGGCAAATAATTGTTTGACCAGGAGAGTGGAAGAGAAGATTGAGAGAGACGAATTGTCGTAAATAAGTCTGTCTTTACTCTCCTCCAGCACGCTGTGAAGCAACTATTAAATCTCTACATTTTCTATCACTGAGCTTTCCATCATCATTTTCCACTCTAAACCGGACCACTATTTCTAAGACTCTTTTTCTCTCAAAATAAATTTACGACAGATGGGCCACAGAGACGAACGAACATTGTAATAAGTAAAATTTTAACAGGACGTACAAAATACCCAGATATATTTTCTTGCATTTTTATCAGCCCATTGTGGTGAAATAACAATAATTATTCTCCCGACTTCTGATAGTCGTTTTATTCCAAGAGGATATTTATCCAGACGAATCACGCTATTTCAGAATTGGCACCCACCAGAGCCGGTAGGATCTATCTAATCAATCACATACTAACATCAGTAACAATTTGTAGCAACTAGCTGTGTCCAAATACCAGAAGTATTCGCTTTCCATTCCTTGTGGTGAACACTTATCTCGATTCTTCTAGCATTAACTAGTCAAGGTGACAAGATCGATCCAGGATTACCTCACCAAACTTGGCGTCCACCTTTATAAAGTTACTGTTAAGGCTGGACTGGGGCCAAGTTTGCCACTGAAACCTGACATTACCAATATCGATAACTGTATCCAGGATAATTATACATGACTGGAAATGACACCAGATTAGGTAGGTAAAGAGAGAACGTGGCCACGTAAGAGAGAGAGAGAGAGAGAGAGAGAGAGAGAGAGAGAGAGATAGACTGAATATTTTCTTGTTAATGTAGCTTGTACCAAACTATCTTATTTGGCTTTTAACAATTGTTTACTTTACGAGATAGCACGTATTAGGAATTTTGCTCACTTTACTGTCTATATACTGTAACCTATTGCTAACCTTTTTGACATTTGGGGTTATTAACTTGGTTGGGTTCTATCATCTCACCGAGGGGAGGGCATAGGCATTCTGTTAATTCTCTATACGTAATTTTGATATATTTGATTCTTTGATATTCGATGTTGTGAAGTTTAAATGATAATAAACAACAAACTAACTAAACTTTGTATGTCGGTCAGACCCATACCCAATAACCATAGTTTTTTTCACGGTTGTGTGTCTTGTAGTCACATATTTGTGTGTGTGTGTGTGTGTGTGTGAGTGGTTAAACGTATATGTTACATGTATGGAGAGTAGGATTGTCTTAAAATAAATTACAGTCGTAAAGATAGGCTGGACTAGAGTGTCTTCTCAATCCAGAGACAGATTCTACCCTTAAACTATTCACTCGTGAAATCTTTTTCTTATACCTTTAACCTCACTTATTTACCACTATCACCTTTGCTCAGATGGGACCATAAATATCTTCTGACCTATCTTTATAAATCTACGACAGTCCTATTCTTTATTTACCTTCAGATAACATATCAACTACCTACAGATAACAGATCAACTACCTACAGATAACAGATCAACTACCTACATATAACAGATCAACTACCTTCAGATAACAGATCAACTACCTACAGATAACAGACCAACTACCTACAGAGAACAGATCAACTACCTTCAGATAACAGACCAACTACCCTCAGATAACAGATCAACTACCTACAGATAACAGATCAACTACCTTCAGATAACAGATCAACAACCTTCAGATAACAGACCAACTATCTTTAGAAAACAGACTTGCTACCTTCAGATAACAGACCAACTACCTTCAGATAACAGACCAACTACCTTCAGATAACAGATCAACTACCTTCACATAACAGACCAACTAAAATAAGATAAAAGACCAACTACAGACCAACTGTCTTCAGATAACAGACCAACTACCTACAGATAACAGACCAACTACCTTCAGATAACAGACCAACTGCCTACAGATAACAGACCAACTACCTTCAGATAACAGACCAACTGTCTTCAGACAACAGACCAACTACCTACAGATAACAGATCAACAGCCTTCAGATAATAAACCAACTACATTCAGATAACAGACCAACTACCTTCAGATAACAGACCAACTATCTTCAGATTGCAGACCAACTATCGCCAGAACACAGAACAACTATCTTAGAATAACTAGTATTTTAGATCAGCGATTCTCAACCTATGGATGAAACATTACGATGGGTTGCGTCCCTTAAGATTCCCTCACACAAAGTTTTAATAATCATGCCTGCCGATATTCACTGCATGGGTTGCTAGATTTACCAGCTGTGAAATTAAGGTCGTGGGGGTAAAAAGGTTGAAGATCACTATTTTAGGTCATCGAAGGTTTGACGCCGCAAGACGTGTGTTCAGTCCCTCCGAGAGCTCAGTTGAGGCCCCGAGATAATTTACACAGTGAGGCCGCTTCGTTGTTTGGAAATTTCTTCATCTTCATCTTATTCAAATACCATGCTTAGTGGCTTAAACGACCATGTCCCTTTACAACTTCCTGTCTACATTACTATTTATCAATTCTGTTGTTTATGTCGTCCTCTGTCTCTTTTTCCTTCTATTTTTCCGGTTGTTACGATAAACTCAGACTTTCATCTTCTCATCACGTGCCCAAAGAAAGTGCATTCTTTCTTTCCAACACGAGGAATAAGCTTCCTTTTACACTGAACTCTTTCATGACATGAGGAATAAGCTTCCTTTCGCACTGGCCTCTTTCATGACACGAGGAATAAGCTTCCTTTCGCACTGGCCTCTTTCATGACATGACATGAGGAATAAGCTTCCTTTCGCACTGGCCTCTTTCATGACATGATACCCTCAATACTCTTGTTTGCTGTCCATGGTATTTTTAACATTCTTCTGTAAAAACACACCACTGTGGCTTCTAATGCTTTTCCTATTTGTCTACTAATAGTCCATGACTCACTTCTGTATACCAGGATTGGTTCTATATAACAACGAAAAACTCTCTCGTTCTTACTTCCATTGACAAAGAATTGTTGCATGAAATACTTGATCATTTTATAGAATCCTGCTTTTGCCTGAGATATTTTACTCTTCACTTATGAGATGCACCTTCCATCCGTTGTTATTAACGTGTCCAGGTATTTGAATTTATTGACTTGTTTTAAAACTGCTCCATTTACTTTGATAGTACATTCTGGGGAAGCCCTTTTCTTCGAGATGACCACTACTTCTGTATTTTTACTATTAACTCTTAAAGGACGAGGAGCCAGTATCTGGTGTTGATTTTGCAGGTGCTTTGTAAAGGAGGCCTGTAATTGAATTGTTTTTCTTTCGTTTTGTTCCAATTTCATATCTTATTAGTTCTCATTCAATTTCCTTAGCAACCAGGTAAAACATTGCATGACTTTCAAAAACTTGGAAATAACCGAAATTAAACTATAAGACTACTGTATATGAAAACTCAAAACGAAATAAAACCTACGCCAAACATGGGAAAACCGCGACGCCCTTTAAGAGTTAAAGCTAAGGCCTTTATTTTCACTCTCTGTCACTAGCTTGGAAACAAGGATAAATACTATTTTAAAGTAAAGAAGAGAATGATGGATCACATGTCCCTGAATGAGGTTAGGCCCCCTGTGAGTTGAGGCCTGGGCTAAATGAAGTTGGTGGTTACAATTTCGTAGGACCTGTGTGAGGTCTTGCAGTAGTGGTTTACACAGTAAAATTTGTACTAAAGAGGTAAGAAAATCAAAGCTTAAGAATGTGCTACTGTTAATAAGAGGGCACGTATTTAAAGCAAGATCTAGTGGTACAAGTTGGCTACAGGGAAACTGATGACTTTTTTCTTATCTAGGGGTACATGTTGGCTACGGGGAAACTTGTGGCTTTATTGTTATCACCAATTCTCTTTTGTTACCCTTTATGGAGCTTTGGGCAACCGCTGCAGCGAGTCCCCTTACAGGACAATTACATCAAAGTATTCATACTCGCGCGGCAGTGGCTTTTGAAGACATTTCTTTTACATGATGAGGTCGCCAGCCTCATTCACAAACAGATGCTAGTCATCTCTAGCCATATACCTGAGGCAGCAGTAGTCATGTTATGTCTTAGCCTCTTCAAAGACTCCAGTGGCATTGACAGGTCAGTGGCATTGACAGGTCAGTGGCATTGACAGGTCAGTGGCATTGATAGGTCAATGGCATTGACAGGTCAGTGGCATTGACAGGTCAGTGGCATTGACAGGTTGATATTTGTGATAAAAAGGAGATTCCATTTAGGAACATCAACATTTGGAAACATATTAACAAACTGAAACTGTGGACTTACCTTCTTCATTTTGAATTGACCGTTATTAGCAGATAGGAAGTAACCAGTTAAAATACCTATAGCAAAAGGTGCTATTCTGGCATAAAACGGAAAGTAACAGTACTTGTAGTATTCAATTGGGTTTCTGCAAATTAAAAAAAAAGAAGCCAAGTCGTCAGGACAGTTCGTCAAGACAAATGCATTCACAAAACCAAATGATGATTGGAGATTTAGTTTGGTTTTTAAAGACCATCTTATTTCTTCTTCTTCTTCCGTCCTTAGCCACCGACCGTCAAAGCAGTCAATGGCCATTACGCCTAGTGGCGTCTTAGGGCAACAGCAGATTGGTTTTCTTTGCCATTGTTTCCCATCACGCCTAATGGCGTCTTTAGGGCAACGGCAAATCAATCCATTTGCTGTTGTTTCCGTAATCGAAGTGACTGGCAAACAGGTGATCATCCCGTTGAAACCATCTTATTTGCACACGGTAAATCGATCATTGCTCCGATCTCCTCCCTCAGATCATTCAAGGAGGATGTCAGTGCTACGGAGCTCGTGCACAGTGCACGAGCATCGTAGCACCGGCGAGGATCGCAATGTGTGTATACAAGACTAACACATTATATAAATATTTTTGTGGTGGGTAGGTTTCATAATTTTAAAATTTTGCCACGGCAGCGGCCGTATGGCCTAATCTTTACGATTTCCAACTGCCGAGGAATTGTTAACGTGCGGAACTTGCACATAGGAACTCCTGTTCTTTCGCCTTTATCCCAGAAGGCTAGGTATCCGATCTCACTACCCAGGAGATCGGGGGGGGGGGGGGGAGGGAGGGGGGAGGGGGTTAGGTTATGACATCATTAGGAACCAGTGGTTCTGAAAAAAAGTTTTCATCAATTATATTCCCTGTACTGGGAGCACAGTGACATTAGTGAGCACATGACGTCAGTTTCCCTGTACTGGGAGCACAGTGACATTAGTGAGCACAGGACGTTAGTTTCCCTGTACTGGGAGCACAGTGACATTAGTGAGCACATGACGTCAGTTTCCCTGTACTGGGAGCATAGTGACATTAGTGAGCACATGACATCAGTTTCCTTGTACTGGGAGCATAGTGACATTAGTGAGCACAGGACGTCAGTTTCCCTGTACTGGGAGCACAGTGACATTAGTGAGCACATGACGTCAGTTTCCCTGTACTGGGAGCACAGTGACATTAGTGAGCACATGACGTCAGTTTCCCTGTACTGGGAGCACAGTGACATTAGTGAGCACATGACGTCAGTTTCCCTGTACTGGGAGCATAGTGACATTAGTGAGCACAGGACGTCAGTTTCCCTGTACTGGGAGCATAGTGACATTAGTGAGCACAGGACGTCAGTTTCCCTGTACTGGGAGCATAGTGACATTAGTGAGCACAGGACGTCAGTTTCCCTGTACTGGGAGCACAGTGACATTAGTGAGCACATGACGTCAGTTTCCCTGTACTGGCAGCACAGTGACATTAGTGAACACATGACGTCAGTTTCCCTGTACTTGGAGCATAGTGACATTAGTGAGCACATGACGTCAGTTTCCCTGTACTGGGAGCATAGTGACATTAGTGAGCACATGACGTCAGTTTCCCTGTACTGGGAGCACAGTGACATTAGTGAGCACATGACGTCAGTTTCCCTGTACTGGGAGCATAGTGACATTAGTGAGCACATGACGTCAGTTTCCCTGTACTGGGAGCATAGTGACATTAGTGAGCACATGACGTCAGTTTCCCTGTACTGGGAGCATAGTGACATTAGTGAGCACAGGACGTCAGTTTCCCTGTACTGGGAGCATAGTGACATTAGTGAGCACAGGACGTCACTTGACTGTAAGTACTCCTTCCTGTGTCATCCGTTCAAAAATCAAACCATGTTTTTCTAGCGCATTCGCGGCTGAAAACTGCAACAGGCTCTACTAGTTCGTCCGATTGTGATAAATGTACTCTGTAAGGTTTGGGCTAAAATGTGTGGATCAGTTTCAGACTTTGCTCGTACATCTTTAATTTCAAGGTCACATTCGCTAGTTTTGTGTGTGTGTGTGTGCCTCCCATTGGTTTTTTGAACTATTTTAAGAAGTCGCACGATATCGTCTGCCTACCAAAGTTTGTGTTCTCACTAGAATGTTTGCTGTGTACTGTCAACCGATCATGTTATAGATCATTTCACAGTTTATAATATTAAACAGGTTATCTTGTTTTTAGTACCTCATGTCGTGGTCTTGTCACAACTTAATTTGTATTAATCCATTAAGTACTGCGGCCGGTATTTCTAAAGATTCTTTTATAATTAAAGAACGTGTGTTTACAAAGCCAAAAAATTTGAATGGTTAGTGCCAGTAGCTATGAAATATTAAATATTACTATGGTTTTATTATGATATTTAGAATGAGATACTGAGAACTAAATATCCAAACTGCTAATAATCGACAAAGCGAACGTGCCTGCATTATATTACGCAAGAGTAGAATTGGTTTCTTGTTTATCCTGTTCATATAATTTTTTAGTTCTCTTTTCCATATTTATCAGCCAGTGATCCTGACTCCTTTCGGCTTTCTCCATATTATCCTCGAGGAAGACGCTACCTCATCTGAGCGGCTAAATTGAATTACTGGTGCTGAAAGACTTTTTTATTACCTGCATGACGTTCATGTAACTTACGTGACCAGTAACTTACGTGACCAGTAACTTACGTGACCAGTAACTTACGTGACCAGTAACTTACGTGACCAGTAACCACTCCAGAAGAGATGAGGAAGGCACAGGCTGGGGATAAGACCCTCAAGCCTTGTTTCAGGAAATTGTCAACTTGTCATACAACTCCAGGCAAGGGAGATTTTTACATGGAAAACAAGTTGATTTACAGGAAGGCCGGAACTAGATCCCATGGTCACGGACAGTTGGTTCTTCCAAAGAGATATAGGGCAGACTTAATAAGGAGAATACATGTGAAAGAAGATGGGGACCATGAGAAAATAGGTACCATCATCCAAAAGGTGGCTTACAATTATTATTGGCCCAAGGCAAGGTGGGACATTGAGAATTTTGTAGAAAGGTGTAGCATAGCACATGAGGGAACACCCACAAGTGGGAACATTGATCAGGACCTGGACACGCCACGGGGCAACCGTAGGCCTGACAATAGAAAGAAAAATAAATTTGATAAAGTGGACCAAATGGAATGGGAAGCCCCTTTTCACGGACAAGCTTCAATTAACTGTTTTACAATGGCCACTATGCAGAGAGTGCAAAAAGATGTCTTACCCCAGGATAAGCCGAAATTTCCTCAATCGGACTTAAACAAACTGGAGGAAGAGGATGTAGAGAGGAAATCTCTCATCAAGAATTTTAAGTGGGGAGAAAGCCCCAAAAGAAAAATTGGTAGCGGTCGTTTTGTGCATGATAAATCTGGGAAGAAAAATCATCACTATAGCGCTTCGAGTGGAAGAGACCATACCGGTGCATGGACAAATAGGTCCACAAAATTAAAGGTCCATATGTAGCTCTGTTAAGAACGTGGACTGATGAAAAGGCAGAGGAAAATATTACATCCTCATACCAATATGTGAATGAGCTGACCACTCGTTTAAAAACTGGCTTGAAACTTGCCAATGAAAATTTGAAACAAGCCAGGAAGAAACATGCTGCCTATTATAACAGGAAAGCTAAAGACAGAGATTTGGCTGTGGGAGAGAAGGTACTGCTTCTTCTACCCGGTAGCCAGAATAAGTTACAAATTGGATGGCAAGGTCCATATACAGTTCTAGAGAAGGTGTCTAGAACCAATTATAAGATAGATAAGAAAGGGAAAGAAAAAATCTATCATGTGAATCTCCTGAAGAAATATTTGGAAAGAGAAAATCAGGAAGAGACACACTTGTTGACCTTGTCCATTGCCATGGAGATGAAAAAGGAACCACTTTCATCATTTGAATATCCATTACACCCCTGTGAGACAGCGGCACAGGTGAAAATCAGTACACACTTAACGAAAGAGCAAAAGAAGAGAGTACAACAGGTTCTAGATAATCATGCAGAGGTGTTAACAGACCGACCGGGGCATACAAACTTATTGGAATATGATATGAAACTGATAGACCCCACACCTGTCTGTATGAAACCCTATTCGATTCCTTTTGCTAAGGAGAAAGCTTTGAAGGAAGAGATAGACTATTTGTTGAAGGAAGGAATTATTTCACACAGTGAATCTTCGTATAGTTCCAGTGTTGTACTTTTAAGGAAGCCCTCTGGAGAACATAGACTCTGTATAGATTACAGGAGACTGAATGCTATTACAGAAGGACAGGTGGATCCATTGCCGGATACAAATCAGTTGTTTGCCAGACTAAATAAAGCTAAATATTTCTCAAAAGTGGATCTGAGTAAAGGATACTATCAGATTCCAGTAAAGCCTGAGGTTAGACCATACCTAGCTTTTAGTACCTCAGAAGGACACTATGAGTTTAATAGATTGCCATTTGGATTGAAGAATGCACCTAGTGTCTTCTCTAGAATGATGAGAAAATTATTGGACCCTCTGAATAATCCATGTATCACAAATTTCATGGATAATATCCTTATAGCAACAGAAACATTTGAGGAACACATTGACTCTCTGAACATGCTGTTTAATCGACTTAGGGAAGCGAATTTAACAGCCCGACCAACCAAATGTTGCGTTGGATGTAAAGAATTAGAATTCTTGGGACACACAGTTTATCAGGGAAACATGACCCCTGACCCAAAGAATTTAGAGAAACTAAAGAAAGCCCCGAGACCACAAACCAAGAAAGACGTGAGATCCTTTGTCTCATTATGTGGTTTCTACCAAAAGTATATGAAAAACTTTAATTCCATATGTGCACCGTTAACTGATTTGACACGTAAGGGAAATCCAGATCGAATTACATGGACACCACAATGTGAAATGGCTTACCAAGAATTGAAGGAAAAGCTCACAAGTAAACCTATTTTGAAATTACCTGACTTAGGTCAAGAATTCATAGTAAGGACGGATGCCAGTAATATTGGGTTAGGTGCGACTCTGCTACAGAAATCAGATGCATTGGATGGGGAATTAAGCCCAGTGGTATATGCTAGCAGAAAGTTGAATAAAGCTGAAACCAATTACTCAACTAGCGAAAAAGAATGTCTTGCAGTAATATGGGCGATAAAGAAATTCAATATTTATCTGTATGGGAAGGCATTTAAGTTGCAAACGGATCACAAACCCTTGTCGTTTCTAGCGCAGGCTAGACATGAAAATTCTAGATTACTCCGTTGGTCATTACTGATGCAGCCATTTGAGTTTAGCATAGAGTATATAAGTGGAAAAACAAATCTGGGAGCGGATTTTTTAAGCCGCCATCCGTGTGATGAGAATCACCCTAAGCCCCAGGAATAATACTAAATTTCTCTATGTGTATATAGAATTATAGACTGACATATAACGTCTGTTTTAAGTGGGGAGAATTTGTCGTGTGAAATTCTAATCCACATATATAAATTAAAAAGTAAATGTAAAGCCTAACAAATAACTTCAATAAAAGGAAAGAAGAATGGCAAAGAACAGTGCTGTCACAATGACTGTACTCGAAATCCCCCTTGTTTTCTACTTCGTCTGCAAATTGTAACGTTTCACGTTGATAGTAAAAGCTACTGCAGCATACACGCTTTCTACGATAAAACGTGTACTGCATTTCTAAGAAAAACCTTGAGATACGCAAGCTGACCTATATTTAATATTCCATTCATGTCATTTTATACACTAAGTTACCATAAACGAAAGACAGATGGAATTAGGATAGAGAGAAGGGAGGGCTGAAAGCAGGAACGCATACAACACTAAACACGCGTCTCGCTATACAATTAAAGTCATCACGCGTGTAAGGCCACAAGCACTAATTTTTTTTCAAATCGACAATGATAAAAAACACTACCCATACGAGAGTTAGGTTTTAAAAACCTGAAAAACGCTTATTAGGAAACATGACATTATACTGGTTTACGTTTGAAAGCCTGACAGTACCCAGACACCACATCGTATTCGAAGTGAACAGGAGGTAGAAGAAAATGCATATTTTGAACGCAGCCCCTTAGCCCCATAAAATTTATATAGTTGGGTTCCTTAGGACTTGCTGACAAAGAATATGTTAAACTTTACGCAAATAGTCTAGGAATTAACAAATTATAGCCAAAAGAAATAGTGAGGGTGTCAGACAACCCCAAAATCAGAATCGCTCAGTGGCAGATTTTGACACCAACTTTGTACGGGAAATAGGTCCCCATGTTAAATCCTATTTGATTGGAGCGCAGTAAATGTAAGGCTAAACACGATTAGTCGGGCTACAAATACTATCTTTTGTTGTTGGGGGAGACGGAAGGAAGGGTACTTTTTTTCAAACCCTTGTGTAAACATGGCTCGATTGGTTAGACCCGCCAATATAGTCAATTAGGAGCGTCAGGTCAGAACCACATTTTCAAATAAACTTTCTAAAGCAACAGTGCGTTGAGATTCAGCTTATATTTTTCTAAATAAAAGCCTGAGACAGTGGCAGGTCGGATTTTGTGCCATATTCATTGCCAGTCAACGTAATTCTGTATTATTTCCATGAATTGTGGTAAGCTTGAAATATTTGATATCTTTTTAATGAAAATTGAATGTAAATTGATAATTTATGTCTGTATATGTGTGTGGTTCAGTAGCGAACATGAGGCAAAGCCTATATTGTGCTCCAACGTGAACAGAAGGTGTCGGAGGAAAGTAAAACTACATGGAATTGCCAAACAGTACACTGACACCTATCTTATTGACTAGAAAGAAATAATGCTGGAATTGCAGAGGCGTAGTAACCATTAGGGAGGAGTATACTGATGTCAATTGTTTCAGATGAAGATAGCAGTTGGCCTACCGCTCTGAACTCAGTGTTTGTTATGTATTGTGTTCAGTCTGTAAATAGATTATAAATTAGTTATGAAGTAGGAGGTACAACCTTCTTGTTTCAGGGACTGTGGTCCTAATGTTATTGAGCAGCACCTGGTCTGAGCTTTGCTGAATCTGGAGGCTGACAGCATACTCCTGGGTCCAGATAGCGACTAGTGAGGTGTCTCTAGAACACAGGGGAGCAATCGAGCAGAGGAGTCTTTTCCTGCCGCCATCACGAAAGTTAAGCCTCTGTGGCCAGTGGAGCTCAACATTATGTGTCCCCTCAAAAATTGACATTTTAGTAAAAAAGAGGGACAATACCTTGTTTAAATTGACAGGAACTGTGAACTTTTTCCCCATACTATTTCCCAGATAAACAAACACTTGAAGTCATGATGACAAATAATAAGATAGCTTGAAAAAACAAAACCAGTATTACCTCATAGTACTACTACACAACTGACACACATAGGATAATATTAATAAAATATGTCATTACAAGGTTCATATTGATAAATTATGTATATATAAATTGTGATTACAATTAATTGTGATTCCTGGTTCACTTTGTAGTTGAATCAGGATATATATTAGTGAAAGTAATTAATACATATATATTTGAAACTTTACCAGTGACTCATTTAAGATAGTCTTATAGAGTGTTAAATGTGTGTGAGTGTCACAGTGTTGTCAAGTGTGGTGGAATAAATTAAATTGTTTATCTGTCTGTTGTTGTTGTGACTTACACTTCATCATATACATACCCTAGACATTTAACGTAGTCATCACAATACTCCAGAATAATTCTGACTGAGGTATAATGTGGTAGCAAGTAAGGTTATCTGTAAAACACTACACCTATTAGATACAGATACCTTCATAGCTGATCTCAGTCAGTACACTAAGTCCCCTATAAATATTTATAACATCCCACTTTACCACATTCATGGATCCTACCTCCATGTCACGAGAGCAGTGTGGTCAGTCACACCAACAGCCACATCATCATTAACTTTATTGTTATTTTTATCCCCGGATTCGCCATCATAAAACATAATCGCTGTCCTGTTTGCCATACAAAAGGCTGGCCGCAATAGATTTTTAATGTTTGCACGTGTAAGTTTGACTAATTTATTAATTTGCCCTCGTTCTGTTCTCGGACGTTGTGTTCTCGGACGTTCTGTTCTCGGGCGTTCTGTTCTTGGACGTTCTGTTCTCGGACGTTGTGTTCTCGGACGTTGTGTTCTCGGACGTTCTGTTCTTGGACGTTCTGTTCTCGGACGTTCTGTTCTTGGACGTTCTGTTCTCGGACGTTCTTTCTCGGACGCTCTGTTCTCGGGCGTTCTGTTCTTGGACGTTTTGTTCTTGGACGTTCTTTGAGAAGAAAAAGAAAGAACACAACTACTGCTTCTCCAGGCAGTCCGTAAGAGACGAGCAACATAAGGTTGTTTATGAGGCTGGCAACGTCATCGTCCACAACATATCACAGCGGAATCCAGAATCCAGAGCTACAAGAGCACATGGATGTTTTAGTGCAGACTTCAGAGCACATGTATGTTTTAGTGCAGACTTCAGAGCACATGTATGTTTTAGTGCAGACTTCAGAGCACATGGATGTTTTAGTGCAGACTTCAGAGCACATGTATGTTTTAGTGCAGACTTCAGAGCACATGTATGTTTTAGTGCAGACTTCAGAGCACATGGATGTTTTAGTGCAGACTTCAGAGCACATGGATGTTTTAGTGCAGACTTCAGAGCACATAGATGTTTTAGTGTAGACTTCAGAGCACATGGATGTTTTAGTGCAGACTTCAGAGCACATGGATGTTTTAGTGTAGCCTTACTACAAAAGGCCATCTGCAGTGAGGGCTCAATGACGTCATAGCGAGTAAACAGGACTTGATGATACTAATTTAGTTTTTGTGTGACAGTAACAAGCGCGATAAGAAGATAAAAACGAGAAAACAATGAATTGATAATGGTGCAGCGGTGAACTAAACATAGGATAGTAAAATTGTTATTGTTGAACAGAATCGATATCATTACACTCCGGGAAAACCCATAGGTGCTCAGTCTCCCTCAGTATATGGTTGTAAGGCGTATATACGACGGATGCATCCTCTCATACGTCCATCTATGCTAGCCTTACGCTTGATATAACATTCCAACAGTCTTAACCTGGTTGATTCATCTATTGCAGTGTCATTTTCAAACAAGCGATCATTAATTGTCCTCAGTATCTCTCCCTTAACCATATCCACTGCGGGTGATCTTGATGCTAATCTGTGAGCTCTCTCATAACCGCGTACCCATGCATGACTAGGACAGTAGATCCACACCAGCTCCTGCAAATATGAAGCTTCTAGGAATTTTTTCCATTCATGCCGCAGCCAACCATTTTGAACATTTCGAAGCATGGACTGAGAGTCTGACACAATGACTGCCTTTGTTAATGAAGTTTCAATCAGCCACCTTAAAGCTGCAGTAGCTGCCTCTACCTCAATTCTCAAGCTGGAAGTTATCTTGTAAGACCCGCTATGTTCGGCGACAATTCTGCCCTTTATCCTAGCAGAGAAGCCCCAACCTGATTTCTCACCACGGATCACAGACCCATCAGTATACACAATGACATCATTATCCCCGACCTGATCATGTATTAGCTGATTAATTTCCAGTTCTGCTTTCCCATTGCCCCAAGTTCTACACTCTCTGCCAAGGCTGATAATGACTTGCTGGTAGTTTACAAAAGAAAAACTCATACGCACGTTCGTTCTGCCAAACTCTCTCATTCATAAATACATTCTATATATATTTATACTAATATTGAGGCTTCCTCTAGAAAAAATCAGAATGTATAAGTGATAAGGGCAAGTCCCTCCAAGTATTCACTAAAAAGATTCATGTCACAAAAATTATACAAATTATAAGGGCATGGAGGGTTTTTCCTTTTTTGCCAGAGGCTCGCAACGAAAACACAACTACTTCACTTTACAGAAAGACCTGGTATGCCCACACGCATTACTTGTTTATGACTTTATCTTAAATAACTTTTTGAGGTTTTGTTTCCTTCTGAGAGTATCTACATCCTTCGTTTTTGGTCTTGTTTTGTTCGTTGATTTTAAACCGCTGTCCGACCGACATTACATAATCTTTTTGTCAGCTAATGTAGACAAAGCAAGGTTACACGTGTGGTGCGTCCTCTAACTCTGTCAGAACGAGGCTGGCACGTAGAAAAATGAGCAATAATGCGCCAAAGTGTCAGGAATATTAAAATAAGGCGTGGACAAAAAAACAGAGGTAGGTATAATATGTAGTGTTGGTAACAGAAATCCGGGTGAAATTATATGTTTATGAGATCTTCTTCTTCTTCCTCGTTCGCCCTGAAAAGGACGGTGGTTGCGTTGTGTCTGTTTACGCCTAAGCTGTGATATCTGAACCTTTCGGTCGACACATCCGACTTCAGCACGGCATTTTTTAGGGACCGGGTTTGCCTTCCCATTGCGATCCGCACTCGCTCAGCCAGACTGCACTGCTGCAGACTGTTTCCAGGACCACCACGTGGAGGTGGAGTGCGGTCTTGACCAGCTCTGGTTCGCTGGTCCTGATGCAAGCAGTACAGCTATGGGTCGCTGACTGCATTCACTATTGCTGCATCTTGGGTTCCCAGAAAATGAGATCAACTTTTACGATTTGTAGTCAAAGGGAAATAATCCATGATACATGTACAAGGGGACAAGAGTAGGGTTGACATCCCTTGTGCTGTGCTTAGTTAAGCCGACCTTGACTGAGAATTATAAAATTAAGTTCGGAGTTTAGTTTTTCTGTTTTGTTTGGGGAATTCAGTGACGAGTCCTTGCATGGGATATTTATATTTGTGGTGAACTGTTTTGTTCTAGAATGTTCGGAAATAGTTATTGTTGCAAATCGTGGTTCAAAATTAAGTCAGTTAGAGTTGAAACGCGATCGCGTTCAGTTGTTAGTTTTGGGCTTTCTCCAAAGTGGTAAAATGGTTATGAAGTGGCAAACGAAATTAAGAGTTTTCATCGAATGATAAGCCAAAGTGATTTTGGTTGGTTTTCTGTGGTCACAGAAAAGATACAACTATCATTCAGACACTAAATCGTTTAATAATAGTATATCTGCACTGTCGCAAAGAGTTCGGTGTGAGAGAGGCAAGGGAAAGTAACCCACCACGGAAAAGTAGAAGACAAATTAAAATAGATGAAATCAGGAAACAGAAGAAGCATGCCCGAAAACTGGCTTGCGGCGTGCAGCTCGTCGGCTGCGCGCTAATGTCTCAGTGTGTGTCCTTAGTTGTGAAGGGACGGAACGAACGGAATAATTTGTCTTCTCTTTGTTACTTTCACAATTGCCTCCACGGCTGGCGTTGTGGATTTAAAAGTTGCTACCATAAGTGAAATGGGTTAATTTTCGATACAAGACAACAGGAAGCTGAGACGCTTGGGAGTCATGACCCAAGTGGGCCCGCCCCCCTTAGAGTGTAAAGGAGTAATTGGGCCGAAACACTTGTCGGATGGGGGGACTTCTGATGATCAGATTGCTTCCTGTTGTATCGCTCTGTAAAGAGTTTCCTATCATAATTTTAGTACGCCACAATGATAGTTAGCTGTATTTATTCTGTGGACAAAATTGTCGATGTTCTCAAGCCGTGATCACCATAACCAAAAGAGACAGCTAGAAATACCGAAGCAACAAGAGTGAACGAGTGAGCAAGACATTGTATTAAATATTGATTTGAAATTATTGTTGTACCAGTCCGCCAACCTCATGGGAAGGTTGGGCACAGCATTTTACACTCTTTACTTTATTTTCTGTAAATAAAGTTAAATTGCTACTGCTGTCAGAGTGGAGTCAAACATCAATCATCGTGATCATTCATCACTTGTCAGTTGTGAACTGTTGTCGTTATATAAAGAGAAATCGGTCATTCTAAAACCATCAATCATAAATAAGCTGTCCACTGTTCAGGGTAGTGATCCGAACCACATACGATAAACACAAGGTAGAAGTAGGGTGTAGTAGACAGCCATCATCATCAGCTAGCTTATATGTCCACGGCCACATAGGCAACGCGCTTAAATTGATTGGCTGGTTGACCGAAAGGTTCAAATCAACTCATCACAGGCTTTCTAATTTAAGAGGGGCGCTGCAGTGGCCATAGATCTGGAAAAGGTGTTTGACATGGTCCCCTGGAGAAAACTTTGGGACTGTTTGGCAAGGAAGAACATTCCAGCACCTCTGATTCATGATATACAGAGCTTCTACAAGTCTTGCAGAAATTATGTGAGGACAGCAAACCATAAGTCGAAAAACAGCGGCTGGGAGACTTTTTCAGGCCATAAATCGAGGATTCCTCAGCAAGAAAGAGGTTGGTAAGAAAACGAAGATGGCTGTATACCGCTCCACCTATGTCCCAGTCTTGACATATGGATGCGAGTCATGGGCAATGACTACAACCCACAAAAACCAGATCCAAACCTCAGAAATGAGGTATCTGAGGAAGGTGATTCATGTAACAAGAAGAGACATGGTCCGCAACCAGACGATACGTCAAGGCCTAAAATCCCACCCCCTGCAGACCCAAGTAGAACAGTCCCAACTAAGATGGTTTGGCCATGTCTGCAGAATGGGAGAAGATCGGCTACCACGACAAGCATGGGAAACAAAGAGCCAGGGATCCAGACCCCCAGGACGACCCAGAGTCCGCTGGGAGGACAACATTAGACAATCTCTGAAGGACCGAGGACTAGAATGGAACCAGGCCAGGAGGAAGACAGCCGATAGGATAGTCTGGCTCTCTCTCTTCCAAACCTCTACACCTCACGGTAGAAGGGGAACGACTAAGTAAGTAAGTGCTGCAGTGGCCAAGAATTGTATTCATAGACGCTAGTTAGAAGTAAAGGGAGAGGAGATAAAATCAAACATGTGAGAGAGACGGTCCTAAAGGTTAGAAAGTGACATAATTTATTTTATTCAACTCACGACACCAAGCTACGTGCATAACACAATAAAAATGGATGCGAGACTTAACAATGTTTATTTTTTTATTAATGTGTTTGCTACTTTTCTTTGTAGCACGCCCCTTTCAACCATCTATCATGTACACGGAGCTGTTGGTTATATCAGGACGTGTTTCATTTATTGTAATATGTTTTTGTTTGTATTTATTTTATACTATATTACCTCTAGTAGGTATTTTTCCTTTTGTAGTTATAGTTCAAAATGGCTCTTTTTTATCCAAAATATGATATTTTCTAAGCTGGTATGTTTTTAATTTTCACTGGACGGTTTATTCGGTTAATCTGTATGTATCTTAAGGGGGGGGGGGGGGGGGGGGGGGGGGGGGGGGGGGGGGGGGGGGGAGTCTTTCACCAGTGTGGACTACTGGCTCGGATCCTTATTTATTTTTTATATGTTAGCTTTAGTTTTTGTAATATAGTGTTTTATTAACTTTTGCACTTCTGATGGGGTCTTTGTGCCTATGATATTTTCTACATTGTGCTTACTACAGTATGTTTTAATGTTTTGCCTCTGCTGGTCATATATTTTGCAGACCACCTGAAAGTGTCTAACTGTGTTTGGTTCTTGAATGTGGGTTCCTCAATCATGAAATATCCAGTTCCAAGCTTGGGCCTCAGCAAAGTTTTATTAATTGGTATTTTTAGTTCATCTTGTATTTGACATTTTTTGCTTGTTTTTTTTAAGGATTTTATATGAGTGTCTTGCTTTTTTACTTTGGTCCCATGCTGTTATCCACTCTGTAGTTATTGCTTGAGCAATTAAGCTCTTAATTTCAAACTTCCCTAAGTCTACTTCAATTTTGTTATGGCTAGTTCTTCCCCCTTTGGCTTCTTTGTCTGCAAGCTCATTTCCTGCTATCCCCACATGTGATGGTATCCATGTTAGTGTTGCACAGCATCCTATAGTGTGCAGATATGTAGTGACCTGTAGTATTTCCTCTATAATATCTGGCCTGCTACATTCACTTCTGTTTCTGACAGCTAATACTGATGAAAGGGAATCTGTGAGAATGGTTACTTTATTTGGTGGGTTTTCTGCAGCTATTTCTAAAGCTTTTAGGATTGCCACTAATTCTGCTGTAAAGATGGACGTATTACCTGTTACTTTGTATCTTTTATACGTTTTTAATTTTGGTATTGCTATTCCTGCTTCTAATTGTCCTTCTTCATCTTTGGACCCATCTGTATATATAGTTAGGCTATTATTTATATACCGTTCTATGTACTCTAGTGCTTTACTTTTTGCTGAGATTATGTCGTTAGATTTGCTTATGATCTTTGATAAGTGGGAGTCAGTTTCTGACACCTTTAATTCCCATGGTAGGATCTTTGCTTTATACTGAGCACTACTGTTTATCGTATTAAATAAGTTTGGGTGTTGATCCACTTCATCCATCGTTTTCCACTCTGATGGGTATCTATTATGGTTTAATGGAATGTGGCCTATGTACTGGTTACCCCTATCAAAGGTTTTGTGTGCTGGGTGAGTTGGATCTTTTGCCACTCTTGCCCAGTAGCTGAATCTCAGTTCTTTTCTCTTTAGCTCCAGGGGTATAATGCCTAGCGCTACTTCTAATGCCTCTGCTGATGTTCCCTTTGAGGCACCTGCTATTATTGGCAGTGCCTGGTTTTGGACTGTGTCTAGTTTTTTCTTATTGCTCGGGGCGGCTGATGTATAGACAACACTGGCATAGTCAAGTTTGCCCCTAATAAATGATTTATAGAATGTTAACATTGTCTTATTGCAGGCTCCTCAACCACTTCCTTTCATATATTTTAGCATGTTGATAAGTCCCCTACTGCTTTGCACTAATAGGTCTATGTGTTTGTTCCAGTTTAGTTGCTGGTCTAGTACCATACCAAGAAATCTACTTGATTTTGCTGTGCATACTTTTTGCTCATTAATGCTCATGTCAATTATATTATTTTTAGTTACACGCCCTCTACTGAAGATCATTCCTATGGTTTTTTTAACGTTTAGATTAAATCCCCACTAGTGCATCCAGTCAGATACTTTATGTATTTGTTTTTGTACTGTTTTATAGAGGAATGGGTAGTTTCTTCCCGTTCTCCATACGCAGCGTCATCTGCAAACTGAGATAGGTTGTTTAGGTCTTTAAACTCGTCGCCTAGGTCGTTGACCATAATCGTAAATATAGATGGTGATATTACTGATCCCTGTGGGATTCCATTCTGTTGTTCATACACCTCAGATCTATCATTGTTTATTTGTTCCGTGAAGTATCTATCCTGCAGGAAGTTTTCTAAATAATTGTAAGTTCTGCCTACTATACCTAGTTTCCTGATCTTATAAAGTGCACCTTCCCTCCAACACTCATCATATGCTTTTGCTATAACCATATAAGATGGAGACTAGAGACCATAGAGCTATAAAAGTAGTTCAGTGGAACTGTAGGGGTGCCAGGAAGAACCTGATGTCTATTTTGGGGCAATATAAGGAATCAAAACCCATATTTGCAATACAAGAAACCTTCCTAAGCCTCCAACAAAAACTGAACTATCAAGGACATAACACTTGGAAATGATAGACAGGAGGGTAGAGGAGGGGGCGTGGACTTTTTAATACATGAAGACTACAAAATATTAAATTGGGAACAATTTAACACATAAAATATTGAAGGAATAAGTGTAACAGTAGACAGTGAGCCAGATAACTTAAAAATAATAATATACTGAGCACTACTGTGTTGCAAGTGGATCTTATGGAAGAGGAAGTAATCTTTAGAATGTTTTGGACAAATTAAATTTCGAGTTGCAACGCTTGATTAAGCGGATACTTGTTTGACTTTAGGATAGAATTATCTTTTCCTATTTTTCGAGTGACAGAGTACAGATAAGCGTGTGAACGCTGTTTAATCTCAAATGTTGAGAGGTATTTATTCTGTACTGTTTTGAGTCATGTGAATAGCTCGCAGCTAGTCTGCATGTATTATCGACAGCGGTGTTCAAGACAGCCGAGTCTCGTGACGGGGTTTTTTGGCGGGACTAGTGTGTGATTTGGGAGTTGTGTTTTGGGCGTGGACCGTGTAGGTCGAGTCCCAGTGGTTTTTGGATAGTGTATGCCTACGTAGGACTTAAGAAAATGTCGACTTATATATTTCGCTGTATGGACAGGCCATATTATGTTTAACTGCAGTGTGAAGGTTTGTGAAGCTGTTATGATGCTATTATAAGTCCAGGATTAGGACAGGCCATATTATATATTAACTGCAGTGTGGAGATGTATGAAGCTATTAAGCTATTATAAGTCCAGGATTAGGACAGGCCATATTATATATTAACTGCAGTGTGGAGATGTATGAAGCTATGAAGCTATTATAAGTCCAGGATTAGGACAGGCCATATTATATATTAACTGCAGTGTGGAGATGTATGAAACTATTAAGCTATTATAAGTCCAGGATTAGGACAGACCATATTATATTTTAACTGCAGTGTGGAGATGTATGAAGCTATTAAGCTATTATAAGTCCAGGATTAGGACAGGCCATATTATATATTAACTGCAGTGTGGAGATGTATGAAGCTATGAAGCTATTATAAGTCCAGGATTAGGACAGGCCATATTATATATTAACTACAGTGTGGAGATGTATGAAGCTATTAAGCTATTATAAGTCCAGGATTAGGACAGGCCATATTATATATTAACTGTAGTGAGGAGATGTATTAAGCTATTATAAGTCCAGGATTAGGACAGGCCATATTATATATTAACTGCAGTGTGGAGATGTATGAAGCTATGAAGCTATTATAAGTCCAGGATTAGGACAGGCCATATTATATATTAACTGCAGTGTGGAGATGTATGAAGCTATTAAGCTATTATAAGTCCAGGATTAGGACAGGCCATATTATATATTAACTGCAGTGTGGAGATGTATGAAGCTATGAAGCTATTATAAGTCCAGGATTAGGACAGGCCATATTATATATTAACTGCAGTGTGGAGATGTATGAAACTATTAAGCTATTATAAGTCCAGGATTAGGACAGACCATATTATATTTTAACTGCAGTGTGGAGATGTATGAAGCTATTAAGCTATTATAAGTCCAGGATTAGGACAGGCCGTATTAGGTATTGATGCAGTGTGGAAATTATATACTATGATTCGATGTAGCTGTGTTCGTCTATGTCTACGTGATGATGTGCTGTGAGTTAATAAACAATAATTAAATATCACCAGTCGTTCCATACTCGATGACTCCCGTGTGCTCACCTGTTGTGTGAACGACTTTGCCAGCACACAATCACACTCACTTTACCTATACCAAACACCAATTATTATCATTTGGTGGCCAGTATGGGGTTACATTTATGGTGGTTTTCAGTTAACAGGATCTGACATCTACGACTATTCGCGTCGATAGCCTAAGTGGCGTAGTTTTCGTATCATTGGATATCATTTAAGATGTGCCTGTGTGGCGTATACGATTAAGAAATTGTTACCTCTACAGTGATATGTACTTGAAGCAAGAGGGTAAAGTGAATCAAATTTTGTCCACCAGACCATAACATATCTAAAGGATCAGTCACTAAAAGTTGGAAAGAATACATATGACTTTTTTGCGGGACAAGAGTGTAGAAGACTTGACTTTGTTATAATTAGCCCTGTGTGGGCGTGGCTTGAATCTCCTATACTTCAGAACTGTGACCTAGTTATTATCTGCCTGGGTGGCGCATTTGAGAAACAACGCACGCTTTATTTGGTAGTATGCAACTTTACACCAGTAGCAACTGACGGCGTATTTCAGGCCTATATACTACAACAACGTCTGCAGTGGTCAAGGAAGTTCAATTAGACTTGGACAGTATTTGTACCAGCATTTGTACGGGTTGTGACGGATTCCTGCAATATTCGGGTTACCTGTGCCAGTTATCACCATCACAAGTTCAAGATGTTATGATACACGGAGTTGCCGTGTACATTTCAGACTACAGAAGAGTCAAGAGTTGCAGTGTGTGCTGTATTATGGTTCCTGTCAACTTGTGCATTGTTAAGCACATATCATATTGACGAAATTACCTGAAGAGAAACGAATCAAGTTCCAGTGCTTTCCCGCAGTGGAGGTTTTAGCAGTCTATGTGATATCCAGTGTCGTGGCGGAAAGGAACGGGATCATTGACAGTTAAGTGATTTTTTCTTGTGTAAATTGTGTCACTTCATATATGTCACTGGGCCTCCCTAATTGCTCATTCTGTTGTTATTGTTGTTTATGTCCAATTTGACATATGATTAAGATTTTATGCATAGGTGTTAATGGCTGTTGACATATGTCGATTTTCCTGATAATGATGTGACTTGATAAAGGTGCTATAAAAAGGAATTGGTGATACAGAATTGAGGAATAAGCTCATTTCTTGACAAATAGTTAACTTTGTGAGCTGGAAGGGTAATTGTCAAACCTTTTGCGACAGTAATTTGTCATAACTATAAGTGATTACTATATATATTTGATTAAGTAAGTGAATCACTATGGATGATGATGATATAGATCCTGAGGATATGAGGCCTGTATTGGCTTATTTGTTGGAAGAAGGTAGAGATTATCAAGAATTAAAAGGCCCAGAGCTTGAGGAGCATGTGATAGACAAATTTTTGGTCAATGCGGCAAAAGCCCTAAAATATTTTGCTGAGGAGAATTTTCACTCTCATCCTCATCTAAGGATGGCTAAAGATTTAGCGCAGTTACTGGTTATGGATCTTCGATTGTTTTCGTACCACTATATGGGTGTTGAACGCGATCAGATAATGAAGAGTATACGTAAGATAGTGCGCAACGACATGGCTGATGATCAGAAAAAGGAGTTAGAAGAGGAGGAGCAAATAAGACGGAACAAACGGAGTGCCCTACAGGAAAGGGACAGTTGTGTAAAGAGTACTGCTGAAGTAAGTAAGCTACATGAAATATTGTCCAGACTAACAAGTGATTTAGATAAATCAAATTCGGAACTTGCTGGTGTGCAGGCAAGTTTGGATTTAGCATTGTTGAAGATAAAGCAATTGGAAGTCCAGATGAAAGATAAGCAAATTGAGGTAGAAAATATTACACAGGAGGTCCAACAGGAGATTGCACAGGCAAGAAAACGAGTAGATGGCCTGCTTGACATCGTCTTGAATAACAATATGTGGTCTTCTGTCAATGTTGACAATGATAGACAGAAAGTTGCGAAAAGTCAGCCCCATACACTTTTTGCTCATAGAGAGGTCATTCATGGTAAAGACAGATCTTTTCGTGGTAAATATAACTTTCGAAGTTCTAATATTACTGATAGTTCCAGTAATAATTCTTGGCGTCAGACCAACAAAGATTCTTTTGTAACAGCCAGTTCTGTTGGTCAGGAAAAGAAAGGTGATAAATTTCAGGTCAAGACTCATAAGAGCAAATATTTCTCGACTATTGGAAATTCTCAGAAATTAATAACAGGGGTTGAGGCTATTACTACTTGTTCCAAAGATGAAACCCATATGCGGAACAATAGAGATACTATTGTTTCTGGCAGTTGTCAAACTCAGCACAGTCAGTTTGAAACAATTAGTAAATATATTCCCATAGGGGAAAAGAAAATCAGTTCTAGTAAGGGAGATAACCCCAAGAGTAAACAGTACCAAGGGAGATTAGTAAATAATAATTTTCCTTCTCCAAGAAACAGTAAACAATTTAACAAATCTCAAAGGTACGGGTGTAGAGTATTGGAAAGTGTGATAAAGATTATAGCTTTTCAAATGTTGCTTTACATCACCAGAGTAATGTTCCTAAACAAAAGACTAAAGTCATTATTTGTAAACAAGGCAACGGTAATAATAAGTATTTTGATCATAGAACAAATAATAAGCGCAATTGTGCTAATTTTGTTCAACATGAGCCCAGAGTCATTTATAATCAAGGTAAACAGAGTAAAAATAACAGTGGATGCTTGAATACTATTGCTTGCTCTACTTGTTGTTGTGAATGTGAGACTTTGTTTCAGCGTACGGCAGCGGCTACATTCAAGGTCGGTCATGTTGTCCCCAAGTATTCCGGGATATCTACATGTGATAGGAAGAGCTAGTGACATCGTAAAGAGACCGGTGCTTTACACAAGCCGGTGCTGGGTAATTGTCAATTTGATTTCTACGTTTTTCTCATTAAATTTCACTATTTGTATTTGTTGACAGAAGCTACGTTGCGATAAGAGTCAAGGCTTCTGCGACATATTGACGGTCAGAAATGTAGGTCATCTTTCCGCTCGAGTGGTCAACCGAAACCTGTCAGCGTCTAACTAAAATCTGAGGTGTTGCTTACTGAAGGTCAAGCATGTTTACAAGAAGTGGGAAATTTTGCGGCTTATTTTTTTTTTTTTTTTTGAGATAGTAAATATTTTTGTATTCTATATTAGTACATGACATGTTGTTGTTTTGAAATAACATATAATTTTGTTGTAATGATTATTTCTATGCATCTTTTGATTGCCATAATTTTTTTTAATTGTTGTTATTTTTATGTCGGTAGTTTGATGACATGTTAATACATTTTTATGCTATTTATATATTATTGTGAAACTTTGATTTTTCCAGAACTTGATTTCTTGCCAGTCAGGCATGCAGATTATTTTCTTAGCAGATTATTTAAAAAAAAAAAAAAACTTATTTTTTTTTGTAGATATTTTTATAGAACCTTTTGCATATTTCATATTAGCAACAAAGTGTAGATTTATTTATAATGTATATCTTATCGATTTGAGTAAGAGATAAAGTTATAGCTAAATAGCATTGTACTGAGCTGAACGTAATTGTCAGCAGAAAGAACTTAAAGGATAAATTAAATTTACATGTGTTGATTTAAAGGTTTCTTCGAGATAGGATTTTTGTTTTATATTTCACTCATTTTGTTAAAATATTGATTTCATTATTAGGTTTTAGTGGTCTTGAATTACTTAAAAATTAAATACTGTTTTTATGTAACTTATCGTAAAAAAAAATATGTTTGTACGGTACTTTTGAAAAAAATGATTTTTTTTTTTTTTTTTTGGCATTGTAATTTTTGGTAATTTCCTATCTTTCGCCATTTTGGTAATTTCCTATCTTTCGTACCTTTTTGGTCCGCAGTGAATATATGTAGTTAAGTGTTGTTTCGTAGCAGTTAGGGTTAGGATTAGGGTTAGGATTAGGGTTTGTGTTAGGGTTAGTGTTAACCATAATACTAACCCTAATCCTAACCCTAATCCTAACCCTAACTGCTAGGAAACAACACTTAACTACATATATTCACTGCGGACCAAAAAGGTACGAAAGATAGGAAATTACCTAATTTTTTGTTGTGTGTGCCCAGCATTTGACTGCGTGATATCATTGATATGTAGATTGATTAGTTCTTGTAAAAAGTTGTTTTTTATTATGATGTATTTTTTTTTATTTTAGCGCTTGATTATGCGTTGGTCGTATTAGTTATAGCAATGCTATTACTTGTTTGTTCGATGCCTATAATTTATTTATTTTAGTTTTGCATAACTCTTGTAACTTGGTTAAATTGCTTATTAGGTTTTGTTTAGTTATAAATTATTTTTTGGTGGTGTTAGTATAGATATACTTTGATATTTTGTGTTGTGCCTTTCGATCATGTTTATATATTTATTTTTGAAAACGTTGTCTAATCTAAACAGTTATTAGTATGTATTGTTATTGACTTTCTCTCCGTTCGTGCCTTTGCTTTCCATCTGTCTTTGGTTATTATTCTTCATTTCATTCCTTCTTTTCTGTTGTCTTTTCGGTATGGATTTCATATCTTGTTTATACTTTTGTACCTCATCTTTGTTTTACTTGATTCTACTTGTATACTTTGTCTTCTTTCAACATTTATATTTCCATTCTTTGTATTGTTGGAGTGGTTATATGACTTGATATCTACTTATGATAGTTGTATTTATTTTACATGTAATTGTCCAACTTAATTATGAGTATAGGGTATTGTTGAGTTCTTACTTTGCTTTTTTACAGATCATTCTTCTTTTGATTGATCTTGTGTTTTCTCTTTCGATTGGTTGTTTTTCGTTTGGTCTGTACTAAATATACGTAACTTAATTTTGGAACTGATCATATTTGTATATTTAGCTAATTACTTTTTATACTTATCTGATTATGCTGTATGCTTTAATTGCCACTTTACACTTTAATGCTGATATTTGTTGTAGATATAATTTGATTTAAAATAAGATGATTTTTGTAAGCATATGTTAGAACTTCTTTGTCTTCTAAATTTTTTGTTTTTTGGGTTAATTTAAAAAAAAAATGATAGAATCATTTTTGTCCCCGGAGCGGGTGGTAACTGTTGCAAGTGGATCTTATGGAAGGGGAAGTAATCTTTAGAATGTTTTGGACAAATTAAATTTCGAGTTGCAACGCTTGATTAAGCGGATACTTGTTTGACTTTAGGATAGAATTATCTTTTCCTATTTTTCGAGTGACAGAGTACAGATAAGCGTGTGAACGTTGTTTAATCTCAAATGTTGAGAGGTATTTATTCTGTACTGTTTTGAGTCATGTGAATAGCTCGCAGCTAGTCTGCATGTATTATCGAGAGCGGTGTTCAAGACAGCCGAGTCTCGTGACGGGTTTTTTTGGCTGGACTAGTGTGTGATTTGGGAGTTGTGTTTTGGGCGTGGACCGTGTAGGTCGAGTCCCAGTGGTTTTTGGATAGTGTATGCCTACGTAGGACTTAAGAAAATGTCGACTTATATATTTCGCTGTATGGACACGCCATATTATGTTTAACTGCAGTATGAAGATTTGTGAAGCTGTTATGAAGCTATTATAAGGCCAGGATTTGGACAGGCCATATTATATATTAACTGCAGTGTGGAGATGTATGAAGCTATTAAGCTATTATAAGTCCAGGATTAGAACAGGCCATATTATATATTAACTGTAGTGTGGAGATGTATGAAGCTATGAAGCTATTATAAGTCCAGGATTAGGACAGGCCATATTATATATTAACTGCAGTGTGGAGATGTATGAAGCTATTAAGCTATTATAAGTCCAGGATTAGGACAGGCCATATTATATATTAACTGTAGTGTGGAGATGTATGAAGCTATGAAGCTATTATAAGTCCAGGATTAGGACAGGCCATATTATATATTAACTGCAGTGTGGAGATGTATGAAGCTATTAAGCTATTATAAGTCCAGGATTAGGACAGGCCATATTATATATTAACTGCAGTGTGGAGATGTATGAAGCTATTAAGCTTTTATAAGTCCAGGATTAGGACAGGCCATATTATATATTAACTGCAGTGTGGAGATGTATGAAGCTATTAAGCTATTATAAGTCCAGGATTAGGACAGGCCATATTATATTTTAACTGCAGTGTGGAGATGTATGAAGCTATTAAGCTATTATAAGTCCAGGATTAGGACAGGCCGTATTAGGTATTGATGCAGTGTGGAAATTATATACTATGATTCGATGTAGACTAGAATGGAACCAGGCCAGGAAGAAGAGAGCTGATAGAATGGTCTGGCGCTCTCTCTTCCAAACCTCTACACCTCATGGTAGAAGGGGAACGACTAAGTAAGTAAGATTCGATGTAGCTGTGTTCGTCTATGTCTACGTGATGATGTGCTGTTAGTTAATAAACAATAATTAAATATCACCAGTCGTTCCATACTCGATGACTCCCGTGTGCTCACCTGTTGTGTGAAGGACTTTGCCAGCACACAATCACACTCACTTTACCTATACCAAATAACGACTATTATCATTTGTGGTTTACAGTCAAGTTGGAACCAATCCAGAAGAGGTTACTGCGTAAAAAGAGCGGTTACATACTGTTTATCGTATTAAATAAGTTTGGGTGTTGATCCACTTTATCCATCGTTTTCCACCCTGATGGGTATCTATTATGGTTTAAATAGAATGTGGCCTATGTACTGGTTACCCCTATCAAAGGTTTTGTGTGCTGGGTGAGTTGGATCTTTTGCCACTCTTGCCCAGTAGCTGAATCTCAGTTCTTTTCTCCTTAGCTTCAGGGGTATAATGCCTAGCGCTACTTCTAATGCCTCTGCTGATGTTCGCTTTGAGGCACCTGCTATTATTGACAGTGCCTGGTTTTGGACTGTGTCTAGTTTTTTCTTATTGCTCGGGGCGGCTGATGTATAGACAACACTGGCATAGTCAAGTTTGCCCCTAATAAATGATTTATAGAATGTTAACATTGTCTTATTGCAGGCTCCTCAACCACTTCCTTTCATATATTTTAGAATGTTGATAAGTCCCCTACTGCTTTGCACTAATAGGTCTATGTGTTTGTTCCAGTTTAGTTGCTGGTCTAGTACCATACCAAGAAATCTACTTGATTTTGCTGTGCATACTTTATGCTCATTAATGCTCATGTCAATTATATTATTTTTAATTACACGCCCTCTACTGAAGATCATTCCTATGGTTTTTTTAACGTTTAGATTAAATCCCCACTAGTGCATCCAGTCAGATACTTTATGTATTTGTTTTTGTACTGTTTTATAGAGGAATGGGTGGTTTCTTCCCGTTCTCTATATCGCAGCGTCATCAGTAAACTGAGAAAGCTTGCTTTTTAGGTCTTTAAACTCGTCGCCTAGGTCGTTGACCATAATCGTAAATATAGATGGTGATATTACTGATCCCTCTGGGATTCCATTCTGTTGTTCATACACCTCAGATCTATCATTGTTTATTTGTACCGTGAAGTATCTATCCTGCAGGAAGTTTTCTAAACAATTGTAAGTTCTGCCTACTATACCTAGTTTCCTGATCTTATAAAGTGCACCCTCCCTCCAACACTCATCATATGCTCTTGCTATAACCATATAAGATGGAGACTAGAGACCATAGAGCTATAAAAGTAGTTCAGTGGAACTGTAGGGGTGCCAGGAAGAACCTGATGTCTATTTTAGGGCAATATAAGGAATCAAAACCCATATTTGCAATACAAGAAACCTTCCTAAGCCCCCAACAAAAACGGAACTATCAAGGATATATAACACTTGGAAATGATAGACCGGAGGGTAGAGGAGGGGGCGTGGCCTTTTTAATACATGAAGACTACAAAATATTAAATTGGGAACAATTTAACACAGAAAATATTGAAGGAATAAGTGTAACAGTAGACAGTGAGCTAGATAACTTAAAAAATAACTTAAAAATAATAAACATTTACACTGCGATTACTGGTAACTCCAAGAGAGACATGCTGTTCAAGGTTCCAGTTTTCCAACATGTCCCAGCGAACCTGATATTTAATGAGTGGACGATAAAACTCAACTGTATGGATTTTCCAGAGACTTTTTTGTCTATACAAAATAAATTGCTATTCATCTTTTTTTTTTTTTAATCGCGACCATCAGTCATGCACGTTTGGCGGAAAATTAGTTTCTCAGTAAAGTGGTTAAAAAGATTAACCTTTATGAAGAACAGAGTTTAGCTACACATGCGTATTTTAATGCTGAGAAATGTATTTCTGCTGGACTTACTGACCGCACTTTTGTTGAACTTTTTCAAGTGCATGCGTAATTTAATTGATGTACTTCATCCTCGTTATTTAGGTTTATAGCTCCGGTTGATTAGAACTGATCAGGGACAAAAATAATTCTGTTTTCTGCAACATTTGTCATTTCTATTGTCAAAAAGTATTTTCCATTGTTTTGATATACTACTGAATCTCATAATTTATGCATACCTTGCTTTCCCTTCTATTTTGTTGTATAGGTGTCTACGCCCGTTACCCACAGTATATTAATTGTGTGCGTGACTTCTGTCTTAGTGTATTGTGTATTTGTTTTACAGTGTGCTAACTATGTAACTATTTGTAGATCTGTTGCCCTGGCCGGGCACATCAGTGTGGTAGGGTAACGTAACAGGCGTTGATCTTCACCCCTGGCCGAGCACATCAGTGTGGTCGTGTCAAGACAAACACAATGTCCAACCAGATATCCTGAGATACCTACCACCCTATTAACCTCTTAACATCTACACCTTCCTATCAACAATCTCCTTCCACCCTATACCGAGCTTGACCAAACTATCTCCCATCTGACACCCAATTGCCGTCTGGGACAATCTAAACTAGATGCTACGGACACCTCAAACTCCTTTGCTCCACCTGGACCAATATCACTACGCTACAACACAGACCTGCAATAGCTCAAACTGACACGACAGATGCACGCTGTAACTTGAATCTATAGCTTTTGCCACACATCCTACCGTTAATCGACACTGTAGCACCACAATACACCTGCGACACGATGACAAACACACTGTCCAAATCACTAACAATGTCACACTATCGCATGAACTGAAAATAACACTCGTGCACTGTGACCTGCAAACAAAACTAGGTTGCGTATCGCGACGCGTCACACTTGACCGCCTACAGTTCACTGGATGTCAGGACACTACTGCTAACTGACAAACACACAGACAACTAAAAGTAACATACTGCCGTGACTTAATAATAAATATGAAGGCGCCAACACGGCTACAACCTTCTAACACTCTGTGTACATAATACGTTCTGGCCTGTATATAGAAAACATAGGCACTCCGGCCTTGCTATCAAATGTCATAAAATACTGAAAAACACTGGCCCCACGGCCTATAGGTTCACCAAAAGAAAAAATCGGACGAGTCCTCAGATGTCAGACAAACTACTTATACTGTGGATTTCAATATCTAAACACTTTCGTACTTGGCTCGTACCACTAGAGGACGACCACATCATACAGTAGCTGACAATAATTCACTATAACACCTTTGACTGGTAAGTTCCCTTTTAATGATACACTGTACACAATGAAGCCCCACACGGCTCATAATACATGTGAAATACACTGGCTACAACTGCCAATACAGCTTGCATTAATAGCAACTTAATATACAAGAATAATACCCACTGGTATGGCCATCCTGAATGTACAGCACAATGACTTTCGCTCACCGGCGAAACTGATGTACTAAGACTAGGCGAAAACTAAATCATACATGACTCACATCACCGATCTACCAAAAATGCCGCTAGAAGAAATACATGAACATTCTAGCAAAAGGCACTTCATCCAAAATCACATGAAGACAAAGGCCAGCACTAAATCAGAACCACAATGGCGAACTCTCTCCAGCAAAACGCTGACAGGGAACAACGAAACGACCTCTCCCGGTCGATAGCCAGAAAGTCAACTAACTTTTTTGCGCCAGAATTTGTGCCCACTTCCTTTCCAGGTCACCTGACCAAAACGGGTTTTTTATTCTCTCAGTGTCGCCACTCACAGCGTGACCAACATAATATTTTGTCGAACATACAAGTATATACTGTGACAATGTACTAACTGTTTATACCCCGCGTTAACAATTTTTATATATCAGACGGTCCACCTAAAATCTCGTAGCGGTCCACTAGTGAATTTAACTTGGCGCCAACTGCAACATAACCACCACAACAAAGTACAACATGAAGTGTTCTGGCGCATGTTTCTAGAAGTGATACTTAACTTGGCACCAACTGCAACGGTGGTTTCTATGGTCCATGATGAGCTGTTAGAAAGTAATACTCATTCAATGCCTTTGTGACTCACATTTTGGTGCACTCTCTAAGAATCTAACCAAGGGAAGCTACAGCTTTCTACATCAGATAGCGAGACAACTATGTAATTCATAAAGGTATTATTCGTCTGAAACGTGGATTCGGTCTGCCTTCTGTCCTACTTTCTGCGACTTGTAATTTATATCACCCAGCCGTCGGTCGTAATTCTGTGTCCACAATTGTATTCTATGCTATTTTGCTAAAAGAGTTGCTCAGCCTAGGAACTGCCCAACATCACGCAAGAAACCAAGTAAACAAACGGGAGAAATGAGAATTAAGACTTACAAGCTGAGAGAGCCAGAAATTAAGACCAGATATCAGGGGCTTATTGCTACAGCGGTGAGAAACACAGAGGAACAACCTGATGACTTGGAAACCCTCTGGATTAAATTCAAGGATATTATAAAGACAGCTGCTGCAGAAGCACGTGGTGAAGTCCGACTTGGGAACAAGAGAAAGAGAACACCTTGGTGGACAGAGGAAGTCAAAGAGAAAATAAGAGACAAGAAAATGGCATGGAAACAATACTTAGGAGCTAAAAACACAACAGGACAAATAGAGAAATATAAAGAATATGTGATACTCAGAACAGAAGCAAAAAACAAGGTGCTAGCAGCAAAACAGAAGTCCTGGAAAGAATTTGGAGAGAAGCTAGAAAAAGATGCGCAAGAAAACCAGAAATTGTTCTATACGACCCTAAAGAACACAAGGAAGGAAAAACAATGCCCTCTCAAATTTAAAAAGGACAAACAAGGCAAATTGCTTACTGCCCCGAAGGAAGTAATGGAAAGATGGAAAGAATATTTCTCAGAACTCATTGATGGTGAGCAAGGTCAAGCACCAGAAATGATAACCACTAGCACAGAAGAGGAAACCAATGGTGATGAAGATGACATAAAGATGGAAGAACTGAAGGCAGCACTGGAGAAAATCAAGATGTGCAAAGCAGCAGGGCATGATAATATAACACCAAAAATGGTTAAGTAAATGGGAGCATCAGGTGACCTATTACTCTTAAAGGTCCTACAGACAGCGTGGTGCAACAAGACCATACCAAAGGATTGGGAGATTGCCATCATAACGCCAATTATCAAAAAGGGTGACAATCGACAATGTGGAAACCATAGAGGCATATCCCTTCTCAGTGTCCCTGGTAAAATCTACTCTAGAATCCTAGAGCAGAGACTCCGACGCCTAGCTGAACCGCAATTGGATGAGGTCTAGTGCGGATTCCGAGCAAACCGAAGTACCCAAGACCTAATCTTCACACTCAGACATCTGAGTGAAAAGGCCCTTGAGTATAAGAGTGAGATCCATCTTTGTTTCATAGATCTGGAAAAGGCGTTTGACAGGGTCCCCTGGAGCAAACTTTGGGACTGTTTGGCAAGGAAGAACATTCCAGCACCTCTGATTCATGCTATACCGAGCTTCTACAAGTCTTGCAGAAATTATGTGAGGACAGCAAACCATAAGTCAGAAGAGTTCAGGACCACCACTGGTGTAAGACACGGTGATATCCTGTCACCTTATCTTTTCATACTCCTCATGGACGATGTTATCAAGGCATGTAAGGAGAGAACAAGAAAGTATTCAGTGGGGTACTGGAAGATGAGACAGGTATGTATTTCAGAGCTGGAATGTGCTGATGATGTTGCCCTGTGTGGTGAAATTACAGTGATGCAACGTTAAAATTCCTCCATTTATAAAGTAAACAGGTAAAATAACATGTAGGGATAAAAATATAGGTAAGATACGCTTCGGCTTCTTCACCTACGCCCGCGTTTTCTAGCGCCATTGAAACTAACTAGTTAGAACATGCAGAGTAAACGATTTATCCTTTTAGACGGGGTAGAAACGGAGATAAAAGAAAAAAATGTGACGGTCTGAACACGTGTTTGAATCTAAAGTCTACAAGACGCAATTTGTAGTTTTTAAGGAAAAAAAATTACGCCACTAGTTGACACAATGTAAGGAAATGGACAAAAAACGACCTTAGCTCTTGTCAGAAACAGACATATCTTGGACTTTTACGGTAATTAGTCGTTTTTAGTTTGAATATAGCGGCAAACGCCGTACACGAAGGTTCAAAAACAAATTTCAAAACTAACCTTGAAAAAAGTAGGGTTTTTCTTAATAATAAGTTTAGGAGAATAAAAACTAGCTAGTTTGATAGCCCATCTTAATCTGAGAAATAATATACTTTTAATTACACAGACGGACAGATAACACGGAAGATATTGACGAAAGACTGTATTGTTCATTACAGACTAGCAGACATTTATTTGTGCATATTTTCACTAAAGTTACATTTTGACGCGTCCTTGAGCCTAACGCATAAAAAACAAACTGCAGACGGACTAGGGGCAGGGTAGGAGGATAGTAGCTAAAAATAACTTAGCATAGAATCTTAGAAGTAGGGGGAGACAAAATTTGTGTAGTTTTTTCTTGTAGTTGGTCCAAAAACAAGTGTAATTTTGGGAAAAACCAAGTTGGGACGGACAGACCGACAGAAAAATACTACACACTAGACTGAGACTGGACCGAAATTGGACTTTGTAGTTTGAATATTTGGAAGGTGGAGGGGAAGTCCGCTGATTGGACAGAAACTTTCATATTATAGAAAGAAAGACGCCCGCTAGTGCCATTTTACAGAAGACTGTCCATTTACACAGTTCGTTAATGCTAGAGGTGTGATTTCCAGGAAATATTAAATATTATCAGTGGGACGCCATAATCTAGCCAGCAGCTCAGCTGAGTTTTGCTAGTACTACGTAACTGTGTTTTCAATTTTGAATTGTGGTAAGGAGAAAAATTCATTAACCCTTTTATTTAACATTTAATATTTTGAGTGATTGATACTGCCATGTCATGAAAAATGATTACTACAAGTGAGTGCTTATTCTAGGTCCCCAGCGACAGCCCAGGGCCTAGAGGCAAATAAATAGTATAGGAAAACATATCCAAGACTATAGAAGACAGATCTATATTTGAGATCAGTGGGAACATATCACCCACCTTATTGGATGGAAGAGGAGACTATTGAACATATTTCGGATGCAATGCAGTCATGGGAAACTGGTGCTATTTGATACCACCTGGGTGAGATGTGCTGAGTTGGTCAGAGAGATCTGACCCGATCTTTGTAATGTTTTTTCGTTGTTGTGTGTAAAATTGGTGCAGTAGGCAGTGTGTTGACACATGGCACAAATTTTGGTTTCAGAGTTTCTGGTCTGGCACTGTGCTAGTGCCAGATGCTTGAAGAGGTCCAAGAGTGGATGCCTAAGAAGCCTATCATTTTACTCCAGCTACTGTGAGGAGTGGGCCACTTGAATTCTTTACTGCATCGTCACAGGCCAGATAAGTGAAAACCTGGCCTGTTGTGGATTCATCAGACTTTTTTCCACAAATAAATAACTAACCAAAAATCTGGTGTAGAAAAACTATACTTCAGTTAAATATTTCAAAGACAATGACTCGTGTAAACAGAGATCGGGTATGATGACACCACCCCGACTAAACATCCAGTGCTAGTTTTCCAAAGACACTGTAGTTAGTGTTAATATTAACCAATGTAACCATATTTCTATGTACAAAAATTTCATTTTGATTATGCAGTATATATATGCTCTTTTATTGATAAATACATATTGTTTTCATATGTTCTGACCAAAAGAAAATTTGGTTCAGGACTAAATAAATTCAAAAAAATTAAAATTTCAAACTTAAAACTAAAAGCCAGTGTTAGTTGATTTGATCATAGAGATTATTATTAGTATTAGACTTAGTGTTTACATGTGTGTGTCTGTGTATTTAATTACCTACACATCATATTTTATTATCCTAGACATTAAACGTAGCTAACATACATAATAGCAGAATAAGTCTGTTTGAGGTCGTAAGTGGTAGCAGAAAGGCATTCTGTAACTCACATAAACTTTTATCTTCAGGAGCCTTCACAGCTGACCTCATCCAGTACACTAGGTAACATAGCAACCACACAATAACATCAAAAACCACTACACCCTGATTGCTAAGTCAGAGGCACATCTCCAATCCAACCTGCAAGTCTGGAAGGAAGAGCTGGAGAAGAGACGGATGGTCATAATCAGCTCTAAAACAAAATCCATGGTGATATCACGAGAAGAAAGAAGACATCAGATTAAGCTGGGAGAACAGGTCCTGGAGCAGGTCGACCACTTTAAATATCTCGGAGCTATTATAGACCGAAAGGGAGGCATCAAAGAAGAGTTGGCCACTCGAAAAGCAGCGGCTGGGAGACTTTTTCAGACCATAAATCGAGGATTCCTCAGCAAGAAAGAGGTTGGTAAGGAAACGAAGATGGCTGTATACCGCTCCACCTATGTCCCAGTCTTGACATATGGATGCGAGTCATGGGCAATGACTACAACCCACAAAAGCCAGATCCAAACATTAGAAATGAGGTATCTGAGGAAGGTGGTTGAAGTAACAAGAAGAGACATGGTCCGCAACCAGACGATACGTCAAGGCCTAAAATCCCACCCCCTGCAGACCCAAATAGAACAGTCCCAACTAAGATGGTTTGGCCATGTCTGCAGAATGGGAGAAGATCGGCTACCACGACAAGCATGGGAAACAAAGAGCCAGGGATCCAGACCCCCAGGACGACCCAGAGTCCGCTGGGAGGACAACATTAGACAATCTCTGAAGGACCGAGGACTAGAATGGAACCAGGCCAGGAAGAAGACAGCCGATAGGATAGTCTGGCGCTCTCTCTTCCAAACCTCTACACCTCACGGTAGAAGGAGAACGACTAAGTAAGGAAGTGCTATTTTTAATACTCCAGGCATGGTTTAGTTTCAAGTTTAGAACCGATTGTAATGTTTCTTATTTTGATAGTTGTTCTAATTCAAGGTAGATTGCTTCACTGATTTTTAATTTGTCGTTTTCTCCACTTCAAATCAATGGTTTCCAACATAGGCCCTGCCACTCAAATTTTCGATTTAAATTTCTTGGAGGGCGTTAAACGATCAGTGTAAATTGTAGAATTACAAGCGTGCAGTCACAAGCGTACATTCAGTTTAAAACAAAAAAAAGTACAGTCTATGCAAAAACAAGAGAATGAAGTCAGCTTAATTTGGCTAATTTTTTAAAATTTATTGGTATACTGATCTGAGTGCTGATAATACCAACAAATAGGTTAGAAAAAAAAAAATTGAATTTAATATTAATTGAAGCAAAAAGTAGTCAACAGTGCATTCATGACTATACTCAAACGTAACTGAAGTTTTCCTCTCAGAAGATTGTTTGTAAAACACATGAGCCACGTGACCTCTGTAGCAGCGTGCGAAGCACAGGCGATTTTATTTATGTTTAAGAAGACTAACGATAATTTAGTAGATGACATAGAACGACAAGTATTAGCACCAGTTAGGTTTTCATTTTAAATAAAAGTATGCATCGAGGTTACTGCAGCACAAGCAGATCATTGTGACCTAACTAAGTTTGATGCTAGTAACTACAATAAGTTTAGAAGCATTCATACGCGCTTGAAATTATAAAATAATACAGTCAGCAAGAATTGAATAAAATAGAATGTCTGTCAACAGATAGAGTAGCGCATGAGAACGGTTACCAAAAAGTAGAATTATAAAAACTAAGATCATGTTGATCAAAGCAGCAGCAGCAGCAGAGAGAGAGAGAGAGAGAGAGAGAGAGAGAGAGAGATCATTCAGAGAGATAGAGACAGCAGTGCCAGTAGCAAGTACAGCAGCATTTTAGACACCAATCTTCAAAATTTTAGAGGCAGAAACAGAAATAAGAAGAAGATCTATCCAACACTCTTAGACAGCAAATCTTCAACATCAAGCACTACGTCTTCGTTATAAATTTTCCTAACACAGGAGAGGTAAAAAGTATCTATATTTCTATTAGTTGTGCCTGCTCAAATATAATGCTGAAAAACATGTAAAATCTAGTAAAAGACATGCTCATATAGTCACAGTTTCGATGATAACGTAGACCTTCATGTCAAAAGAAAGATAACATTACAGCTCTACCTGAAAGAGAAATAATCAAATTATGTATTGCACTGTTGTGAATTTGCAAACATTGTGAAAAAGAAGAACTGCAAAAAATTGTTTAAAGGAATTTGAAGCCAAATAAATATTTAAACGGCATGTGGACCTTGTAAGAACATTATACGTATTTCTGTCGTGACGTCAAAGAAATACCTGTCGTCAAGTTTCATTATTTGTAGACAGTGTTGGTGAACGTTTGTGTTTGTGAAAATTATCTACATTGAACAAATTTGCCATCATGTGGTTGCTTAGAAAAGAACCGGGAAGATGAGGCTTCCTATTGCCTCAAACACAAATGACCATAATCATCTCAGGTGTTGTTAACCTGACACCATCTGTACTACCACAAAACAGTACGATCACGCCAGTAAGACAAATAACCAGATAGACTGCAACATTTGAACATATTGCTGAAAGAATAAAGTCGTTAACACAGACTGATACGTGACACGCTAACAAACACACCTGGTGGACAAATCTTCTATTCTACTAACACAACCAGACAGTCAGAACCTATTACAACACGGCTACACCTCTTCAAATTTTTAGTTTGCAACACACACAAGCCACGTGATCTTTTTAATTTTTTTTTTTCTGGCACACGCTTGGATTTTTTTTCTCGAGCAGGGTTATGAAATTCACATTTAATAAGTTGGTATTATATAATTAATCTGCAGCATCGCGTAGCAACAAATATATTCAAAGTACAGCCCCTTGACAGTGATCAAACGTCTGTACTTCTAACATGATAATTCTACTGGCATTGATAAAGTGTTTCCACAGAAACGTAGCATACGCAAGAACTGAACAAGCTGTTCTGAAACCACCAAGAGTATCAAAGTTCACAGGCACTAAAATGTAATAATTTGTGGGTGAACATGGCAGCGTTCAAATTTGCATATTCTGATACAAAATTCAAATGTGCGGGATTTTGGCATCTACTTTAAATTAATATACTTACACCCAGGGCCAGATTTTCTATTAGGGCACCATCTTGAGTCGTCAGACTTACCCTTCCGTTATATGCATGGAGGCATATCTGGAGTCATCCTTATATGACCACCAGATAAGCACAATGTTTCAATATACATATATGGAAGTAAACCTCTGTCTGTCAGGCTAATAACACTCTCATTGACTCTTGAAATTATCCACACACTTCCAGAGATTCACCCTGTTGTGAAACGTTTTGAAGACATAGCACTGCACACTAACTTGGAGCAGTCACGAGCCCCAGGCATAATTCTTTGTCTTTGACCTGTTTGACCGCATGCAGAAGGATCTCACTACGGAGTCAGTGGTAGGTAGCGGGAGCTGAGTAGTGGCTCTGTGCAGCACGTGACAATTCCCTGGGAGAGCCCAGAACCAAAGCACAGTATTTTAGTTCTGCATATCTGGAGAGCCCCCTTGGATGGAGGGAATGCACACTTTGCCACACGCTTCTTACTCCTAGCTTGGGACCCGATGTGACGATCCTCTAAATGCAAACCATGCTGGAGAAACTGAAGCTCACGACTTCATCTCAACACGTTTCGGAATGGCAGAAAAGCCACAGGAAAAGCCTAGATCTACAGTGCAGATATACCAAGGAGTCTTCAACTTGCTATTGGCTGCACAAGAACGAGAAGCTCAGCAGCCCTACTTAAACAACAACAACAACAACAACAACAACAACAACAACAACAACAACAACAACAAGCTTATCAGTTATATCGTTTGTCCTTTAATCATGTCTCTTGTAACAGCGACTTTTAACTTTTCTTTTGTCAGAAAGCAAAATTACTGAACGTGCAAATATGTGTGGCTTATTGGCCATATCAATTACCTATTACCTCTACGCTAATCTACAAGCGATGTGGCCATGATAGCGAAGGCAGCTCATTTTAAAACTTTGTAATGTTTATTCTTTAAACGTTGATATCTGTCATCATCATCATCATTACGCTTCACTTCAATGTCGAGCAAAGGTCTTCAGCATATTCACGCCCAGCTTTCCTGTCCTGTACCATCCATTCTAGTTTTTTTTGCCAAGCATTTTTTTCCATTTCAAGCATGTCTTTGGTTCTGTTCTCTGTGTTTTTTTGTCTCTCTATTTCATTTATCCTTGGCATTCCAAAACAAGGACCGCCTTGTAATGTTATCAGCTGTTCTCATCATCATCGTGTGTCCTTATCAACGCGAGCGCCTTTTCTTAGCCTCTTCTTCCACTGCGATTTCTCGGGTTCTTTACATCGGTTCCGCATTGGTGATCTTGTCACCCCATTTCAATCTTTCTGTTCAAACATCTGTCAAGATACCCTCTTTATGTTTGACGCTGACGTTTGACTTCTTAATATTTTACCTTGTTTGTGTACATTGTATTCGCTAATAAAAAATGCAGATTAAAAAAGTACAGATGGAAGGGCGGACAAACAGGTTAATAGTAAATAGAATGATTAAAAGACAGACATATAGACAGACGGACGGACGGACGGACGGATGGACAGGTAGACAGTTAGATTGATAGATAAAATATCAGTTTTTGTGGTCCTCTTATATTGTGCCCATTTTTACATCCTCGCGGTCACATGCCCACCCCACAGCCAACAAAACATCACCAACCCAGCTGTCACAGATTCTGTGTTTTCGTGAGTTTTAACTCTAAACTTACATTCTGTGATGTACACACAAAAGGCTTTAAAAAAAGGAGTTTTGTCTCCTGTTGGCGTGACGCGCTACGTTCAACCTAGAAACAAGGTCCGTGGTTTATATTAGGGCGCATGTCCAAATATAAAAGACCTTGTGGTCTGGTCCATGTTACTGATAAATAAGGCTACCTGGTTTCTTCCTGCAGTGTCTGGAACCGAAGGGGCTCTAAGGTTACGACATGTCTGGAGTACATAGACGCCCAAGCAACATGTTTTTAGCTTACGCAGACGGCATTTCCAATACAGATAAATTGTCACAGCTGAATATTCTTCCGCTTGAAAAAACATTCTTTCTTCTTAATGTCTGCTTATTTCCTTCAGGCATGTCATAAAGAGCGACTAATATGAGGTTGGTAACAGGGCTGGCAACTTTATCATGTAAAACAGATTGTCACATAAACCACTTCTGCAAGAGGGCGTGAACGTTTGGTACAGGCTTCCTGCAAGGAGACGAGCTGCAAAAGTGGTGTAGGGAGAGCAAAGGAAAGTGATGATGCTAATGATAACTTATTAAATTATCCATGAAATGTTTGCTAGGAAGGACACTATATCTCTTTAAAGTTAAGTATAGTTTGCTAGGAAGGACACTGTATCTCTTTAAAATTAAGTATCGTTTGCTAGGAAGGACACTATATCTCTTTAAAGTTAAGTATCGTTTGCTAGTTGGATGATCTGGATTTTGCTGATGACTTGGCTCTTCTGTCCCATAACCGTAATCAGATGCAGGACAAATTGAAAACACTCGATGAGAGGTCACAGCAATTGGGTCTGAAAATACACAGGGAAAAGACAAAAATAATGCGAATAAATGCAGGTAATGATAATAGGGTTGAACTTGAAGAAACACCAATACAAGATGTAGAATCATATACGTATCTTGGCAGTAATATAGACAAAGTTGGAGGGACAGACAGCGATATCAAAATAAGAATACAAAAGGCAAGAGGAGCTTTCATTGCATTGGGAAATATATGGAGATCAAGAGAAATAGGATCCAACACGAAAATAAGAATCTTCAACTCAAATGTGAAGTCAGTCCTATTGTATGGCTCTGAGACATGGAGAACAACAAAGACAACAACCAAAAAGCTACAGACTTTCATAAATGGGTGCTTGCATAGAATAGAGGGATTAAAATGGTATGACAAGGTTACCAACGTAGAACTGATGATAAGAACTAGACAAGTGCCAGTGGAACAAGAGATGAGAAGAAGACGATGGCGATGGATAGGACACACACTGAGGAAACCTGTTGATAGCATTACAAGGCAGTCCTTGTTCTGGAACCCGCAGGGCAAGAGAGGCAGAGGAAGACCAAGAAGTACATGGAGAAGAGAGTTGGAAACAGAGGTGAAAATGATGAGAAGAACATGGAAAGAACTTGAGATGATGGCACGTGACAGGAGGACTTGGCATGTGTTTGTTGAAGGCCTATGCTCCTTTGGGAGTGGAGGGTTATGAATGAATCGTTTGCTAGGAAGGACACTATATCTCTTTAAAGTTAAGTATCGTGTGCTAGGAAGGACACTATATCTCTCATGTCTCTTTTCAACCCCTTCAGTTTGTGCCACGATTTCAAGCTGTTCAGTATCTTTCCTCTTTGGTGTCAGCTATCTCTGTATCGTTCAATCTTTCATGTTGTAACGATATACTCCAGTTTTTATCTTCTCACAACATACCCAGAGAAAGTGAATTCATTCTTTCTAATGTGTGTAATATGTGTAACTTGTGTAATATGTTTTCTTTGCGCATCGTCTTCTTTTAGAACATTCTAATTGCTCTTTTCAGCTGTTCATTGCAGTTTCAACATTCTTCTGTAAAATCACATTTCTGTGGCCTTCAGGGATTTTCCTACTTGTTTACAAATTGTTCTTGACTCACATTCGTATCTCAACATAAGATGTATGTTCTGTCAGTTAGTGCCAATTTCTATTTCTTTTTCTTCGTACACTCTGAGACCGCGACTTTCCTTCGTGCACTCTGAGACCTCGACTTCAATTTGTTGAAAGAAAGAAGTGGTCAGCTTGAGGCCATTTGTATCTCGATTTTTTTTTTTTAGGAATGATATTGGTGGCGGCCATATATGCTTTCTCTGTTCCTCATGTGATGGGCATCTTTGAAGCAGATGTTAGCAGTCATTTTATCAGTGCCACAGTTACACTCATCGGTAGTTTCAATCTTTAGCTTGTTGATGGATGGTATCCCAATCTGTTGCGGCCCATGCCTGAAGATTACCATGTGTTCTCTTCTGCTGAGCTGGTAATATGTATGTGTCAATTTGAAACTACTTTGCTTTACTTGTTTTCAAGTTAATATCGTTGGAACTCGAAGGCACAAGCAGCCAGGACAAAAGCGACATCTGTTACTTCCCCTACGTTAGCTACGCCACTGCATGTCTCGATATTCGATATGGAAACACCAGAGATGAAGTTTAGAAACTCTTACCACAGAGTAAAAGCTGAAATGCAAGGGTTGCTCTAGATTTTCAAAGATTATTGTTGATACGGACATCTGAACGAGATACCCGATGTAGGTCAAACGTCCAAGAACTGTGAATGGTGACCACTGTAGGAAGGCAGTTACTGGTCCTGTGAACACAAAATATACACATGTATATTGAAATATAAATTAAAATAACACACAAATTATAAGTGAAAATGAAACGACTAGATCGCATTAATGCGGTCTTAATATGGAAGACTGGCTCTAAAAGATCTTCCCGCTTCTTCTTCTCTTGGAAGGGGCTGCCGCTATTGTTAGCCCTATAGCACTTCAAGATTAACTTACCTTTCTTCTAAACCTATGGTATAGACCTCTATCTTCCTACTTTGTTCATAGTTTATATCTTTGTAATTCACTTTTTTTTTGTCGACCTCTTTCTATCTCTTTAATACAGCAACTCATAGTTTTCTCTCTCCTCCCCCCTTTTTCGGGTCTCGAAATTAAACAATTCCCCCTTGTTTTCAAGAATCAACCATTTCTCCCTTGCATTCAAGAATCAACAGTTTCTCCCTTGTTTCAAAGATCAATATTTTCTCCCATGCATTCACGGATCAACCATATCTCCCTTGCACTCAAGGATCAACCATGTCCCCCTTACATTCAACAATATATTTATCCTACCTCCATATCCAGAAGTACAAGCAACAATGATCCAACAAATACTGGCTCCCCATATACTCCGGGAAACTGCGTTGTAGATAGAAGCCACCAACAAACTGCTCGGCGATTCCCCACTCAAGTCACCATGGACGCCAAAAATCACAGCTAGCATTGCCGTTGTAGCAACAATCCAACCGGTTGCGACAACAGTCTGAGAGAAAACAAATATTCATCCCCTCAATATTCTTTCAATAATGATCACAAAGTCATCATATCAGTTGACCCCCCACCCCCACATCCCCCTTTACAGGGGCATCACTGCTCCTGCAGCAATTGTTTGTAACAATTTGTTTTAAATGATAACATGTGTCGCCTGGTACGACATGCCAGGGGGAGTTGTAGTCCTTGTGACGTGGAAATGTAAATAGTGATACCGTAATCTGACAGCCTTTGCTTTCCCATTTAATGCCTACCATTTGCTAAAGCAAAACCACGCAATTTCTGACTGTCTGACTCACATTTTAATCCACGCCTCTTTTTGTCTACTTGACCTTACCAAACGAGCTTGCGAGCTTGTTTACAAACTCCGCAAACTGTCATTTATTAAGAGGAGCGAATCACGTTTGCTTACCTGAGTTTCTCACGCGAGCTGATTTGTCAATATTATGATAACTGGCAGATAGCACGTGCAGAAAAACGCGGAAGGTAACAGCTTTTGAAGTTTCTCTATGAGGGGAGCAAATCCTGTGATGTCCATACATTCAGGGATATGTATCTCTTTGATCTCGTGAAACAAGGAAATTCGCAGACCGGAGCCCGCTACATAGACTAATCTTTGTTGTCGTTAGCAGCGGCTGACAAAAGTGAACGAGAAACCCTTGATCGGGGGAAATAGTTTCCTGAATTTTTGCTAAGCACGAGAAGTGCGAAAAGTAACAGCCTTTTGAGATCAAAATACGATGATCCTTTATAAACCGCGTTTTCCTCCAACCATTATCAGTTGTCGCTCAGATTTTTGGATAGTCTAGCTCGTTATTCTAGAGCCATTGTGAGAGTATGTTATTAGCATTTCGTGGAGATTGTTGCATTTCTGATTGTGGTAATAAAATTAGCATTTACGTGATTTGAAGTGTTAAGTTTACCATTATAATTCCCTGGGATTTTCAAGGTGTTAAGACTAGCGAATTAAATAACGCATAGCTTTTTTTATTCCAGATGTTTCAGTTGTAATGTAAATTTAATCACCCGCTATCACACAGAAAGAGTTGGTTTAGTTGACTAATAAATACACTAGGAGACTGATAATTTACGGAATACAATTCACTTTTAATTCATTAAGTGTAATTATACTACTGGACAAAAGTTAAGGACCACCATTCAGTTTAGACAAGATTTATATAACTGATTGGCAAACTGTAAAGACAAGTGAAAATGTCAATAAAACTGAGCTCAGAGAAATGTGTATACATTTCTGTGTGCACTAGGTTAATTTTTTTAAATGTCCAAAAACTGGGTCACTTTAACCCGCACGTGAAAATTGCCATTGTTGCTGCAAAAACTCGTGGTTTTTGCATCACGCCCCACTAGTTCAAAAGGTGAAAAAGTGAGTTGAATTTGAATGCAGGTGGAAAATGATCATCGGTAAAGAGCGTTCACCGTTGGTATGCAATAAATCAGTATGACAAGTGGTCGAAATGATCACTGCATTAGCCATGCCACCAAGGAGAAGTCTCAGCACTGTAGACCGTGGTCGAGCCATGGCATGGATTCAGGATGGTCAATCTGTTCGTCATGTTGCAAGACGTTTAGCAGTGTCCCACTCTACCATTCAGAGACTTCGTGAGAGATTTCAAGCTACCGGACATTTGGAAAATCGACCCTGCTCAGGAAGAATTATATAAACCTTGTCTAAACTGAATGGTGGCCCTTATAATGACAAGCGATATTTGTATAAGTGCGAGATTGGTTAAAGATTAAATAATAACTGACCATACAAGATAGGCTAGACATAACGTGCGCCTTTTAACTTAATCAGGGATGACGGAGAGGATGAGAGATGTCTCGTCCCCTTCCGTGTATATATATATATATATATATATATATATATAATATATATATATATATATATATATATATATATATATATATATATATATATATATTAGCAGTAAGTGTTTCATAATGTTCTTATATCCTTTAGGCAACTTGTTCAACGGCGACCAGAGTTTTATTTTTACTGGGCCATATCTTGGGCCGTATCTCGACTTTTTACTGAGTGAAAGTAAAGTTGTCTTATGTTGGCTGACGCGTCTCCAAGTTTCAGTTGTGAACAGGATGGTGTGATGGACGAACTCGGCTGACCCTGAACTTTGTTGTAATTCTTGTAAAACGGGACTTCTTTCACGTGGATTCATTAGCTATGCAACTGTTCCACACAGAGGGCAAAACACGTTTGCTGATTGATATGCGGAAAGTTTACCTATCGTTCATTCTGGTCATCGCATTGATTTAAGGAGAGATTAAATCACGCCCACTAACATCTCTTGAACAATCATAGGCAGTTATTTTAATTAACTTGGCCAGTGGGGGGCGTCGCCAGAATCAAACAGATACAGCGACCACGATCAAAGAGACAGACTGAGGGATTTCAGGGGAGACTATCGGCGTTATCAAAGACAGTAGTGGTCCCTGATACGAGACGCAGTTGCTTGCCGCTATTTTCGCGTCTCGCGGTGTCAATCGCAGAACCGAGCGAACGGGGAAAGCCGAAACGGGCAGCAGCGAACAGAGATACGAAGACCAGGGGGCGGTTTGTTCCCTTGATTTGGCGGTCAGATCCCCAAAAGGTCATGAGATCAAATAAGCTGTCAAAGTTATCATGTCCCACGCATCTTGCATTCCAGTTGTAGATATACAGATCACTTAGAAATACACTTCATCATTCGCTGGCCAGAACTTGATAGAAGCACTAGCGATATTTGAAATCTTGCTAGACTATCCCATGGATTTTCATTTATATTTGCAGTGAATTCTATTCTGTGCAAAGCGAGTGATCGTAACCTGCGGTCCCAGCTAAATAGAGAAAGAAATAAAGAAATCATCCTATAAACTTCCAGTCATATTGAAGAAACATTTCTTTTAAATATAATCTTGTGGCGATCCTTTTGCGACCTAGCTGTCAGAATTAAATGAAATAAAGCCCACCCAAGAACATTTTAAAGAACAATCATCAAATGACCCTTACAAACCTGTAAGATAAACTGGAAGGTAATCATCGCCAGTAGCGATAGTATATTTACTGTTTACTGTGAGAGAGTACATATTTTTCCTGAATGGGACTGAGCCTAGTTTTTCCTCAATTGGATTTAATAAAACTATCATCACGCATTGAAGGAATTTTACCATAGCGGAGGATTAAAAGAGACCACTTCATTTTCACCCCTGTGCCGAACTGTGTCAGTGCCATCCCATAGACTCCTTTTTTTATATAATAAAAAAACCAAGAACTCTTAGTCTTCAAGTCTTGCGATAAGTGAGAATATTTGTTACCTGCAAAATCTCGCAAACATCTGGGGCGGTTAACTCTGTTTAAAACCCCCCTCCTTTCCATTTGCTTAGTAAAGGGAAGAACAGCTGGGAAGAACAGGTTTTTTTCTATCACCTATACCTAACTTTGTAACACCTCTTTCAGAGCAATTAACTTCACTGTTAGGTTAACGTACCCGTGTTCCTGATATTATCTATCTCTGGACTGGGTTTATCTTTGTCTAATAAGCGGGAAGGGCTTAGTCGATACCAATCTTCTTCACCCCTCCCAAACTTGTTATTTGCATTTGTGTACTTATGATAATTTATGTAATACCTGATATTTGTTAGTAATTGATGTTTAAAGTGAATAAAATCACATAAACTCATTTAGTTCTGTGTTGGAGATACCCAAAGCCCAACTTTTCCCCTATTCGTTTAATATAGTTTGTATCTACGGCGTCTGTGTGGTTGAAAACACCAAATCGGTGTGCGCGCAGATGCGTGTCTGGAAAACTGGCAAATAATTGTTTGACCAGGAGAGTGGAAGAGAAGATTGAGAGAGACGAATTGTCGTAAATAAGTCTGTCTTTACTCTCTTCCAGCACGCTGTGAAGCAACTATTAAATCTCTACATTTTCTATCACTGAGCTTTCCATCATCATTTTCCACTCTAAACCGGACCACTATTTCTAAGACTCTTTTTCTCTCAAAATAAATTTACGACAATATTTGGCTGGCTCGCCGGGATAATTTTGAGATACACTTGATGCACACATATTTGTGGGCGGGTTCTGGGATCTTGAGCTACATTTGAGGCAATCGCATAGCCGGGTTAAAGATATTTTGAGTCTGATTTAGTCTGGGTCTAACTAGGTAGAGTGTGAATGATTTGTCTTTGTGAATTAGGGAAATGAATAAATAATTACACCCCTAGACAAACGTTCTTTAAGTATTTGGGTTGTCCACACAGCATATTTACAGGTTGTTTTCTCTCCACAGCAGTAGAAAGTACAGATAAACAAAAATATTTGCTATTATAATTATCCTCTGGCGGAGATAATTCAATTTCTTTCTTTATAAAAGTTGCTGGGATTGCGTGATTGTTTTACAGTCACTAAGGTTTTTGAAGTTAAAAAGAGTTGAGCTTAGCTAAAGACGGATTGTTCTGATTTTAAAAAATTAAGTTAACAACGTCTCATCTCAATAATTGACTTTAGGGACGGAGTTTGTTGTCAGAGATTTAAAATTTAGGGGAAAAATTTTTTTCCTTTTAAATTGTTTTAATATAAATTTTTCTCTACTGTTAGTAAAAGTAGATTCTTTTCCAGTGTAACTTACCATTTAGTGGCATAGTCGCTTGCGTTTAGAGCCTTAATTGCCAGATAATTGCAGCGATAAGTTTGCATAGTACAGGTAGGAGGTAACACAGGTAAATTTATACTTGTGTTTTTTTCTCGTAGCGGTTCAGAGTTCCTCCCTTTCGCGTTTCTTCTTACTAGTTCTCTAGGCATACTTCATCTTATTCTTTAACAATGGCAGAGAGGATAAAGATGAGGTCCATCTTGAGGCTGGAAGCGAAAGAGGCAGGATTAGATGCAAAATCTGCAAACGCGTTTATTAACCAGGAATTGGAAATATATGACGCGGAGCAACAGAGAGCCGAAGCTGAGAGGAAGGCGGAGCAACAGAGAGCAGAAGCTGAGAGGAAGGAAGAGAAAGAAAGAACAGAGAGGAGAGAAGCCCAGGAGAGGGCAGATAAGAAAGAAGCGGAAGAACGTCTTTTGGAACAGAAGAAAATTGAAGCAGAGATGGAAACTCGCAGAGAGAGAGAGAGAGACAAGGAAAGACAGCATCAACTGGCGCTTAAGGCTCTAGAGAGTCGGGGCGCCTCTACTTCGACTAACGGAGAGCCGTCTTCGCCCCAGTCTCAATCAATGGACCTCTCCAGTACTCAATCTGCCCAATTAACTGCTATGTCGTTTTCTTTAGAATCTTTTCCTAGCCCTAACGAAAAAATTGACAGCTACCTAGAAAAATTCGAGAGACTCGCGAATCTTTATGGGTTAGAGAGTACCCGCTGGGCGCTTAAACTCTCAATGTCACTGAAAGGCAATGCTTATGACGAAAACACAAAGCTGGGACCGAATCATCATGATTATGACCTGTTGAAGAAGGCCTTACTACAGCAGTTTGAGATGACTGCCCGAAAGTTTCTGCAGTTGTTCAGAAACAGCCGAAAAGAGAGCACGGAAACATTTCCCCAGTTCTCTTCACGTCTCACGGGTTATCTGACAAAATGCATTGAATTATCTGACCTACCTCTTTCATATGAGGGACTCCTCGAACTTGTTCTTGTGGAGCAGATAAAATCCACTTTGTCGAATGAAACTCGTAGATTTCTGGCCGAACAGGGGGCAGTCAGGCTTGAAGACATACTCAATAAAGCCGAACGCTATAGCAATGCAATGGCCGAACTTCCCAGCACTAAACGTAAACCCACAGATGAACCATCTCGTAAACATAATCTAGAACAGGCATCCTATTCTTCCACTTCCTCTCAACATTATAACCAACGAGATAACAATACCCAGAAACCTCCCTAGGAAAAATCGAAATTCTACAAAACCCGATACCCCCCAACAACAATTCTGATCAACCCAACAAGCCTACGTGGCAGCGCGGCCACCAAGGTCAAGGAAAAGGGAAGACCCCTACACCAGGAACGTCTGATCAGGGCAAACAAACCGGTGCAAACCGCATTGGATGTTTGCATACAGCCTCGAAAGGTAGAGTCAATGTCAGTGATTCTCAACCTGAGGGGGACCGACCCTCAACTCGAGGAACTGTAATTTTGAACGGTACCTCTACTACTTGTCTTTTTGACACTGGATTAAGTTTTGATTGTATTGTCGCTAGGCACCTAGTCAAACCCGGTCAGGAGACAGAGGAAACCGTCAAACTTAGTTGAGTTTTCAGGAGTGATGCACCCAGGACGCTTCCTATCGCATTGGTAGAAATACACTCTGATTTTGTCAGAGGGGTTATTAAAGCGGCCATTATGGATGATCCGATCTACCCAGTTATCCTGGGATGTAGATATGTGTTCATTGGGAGACCTAAGGAGCCGATTGTGGCAGCGGTAACCACAAGAGGGCAAGCCAAGACGGAGAGGGAGCCTGCGCCAAACTTGTTGCCGAATGAACTGAAGGAGGCGCAACAAAAGGACCCTACTCTGGCGCCCTGCTTTAAAAAACTGCCCATGGCTAAGGACCCCAGACACAACGGAGACATCTTTTCTAAGGATGGTGTATTGTATCGTAGAACGGGCAACCCGGACACGGGGAATAACCAGCTCCTAGTACCGACGCAGTACAGAAACCAGATCTTAGAAATGGGGCACTCTCTTCCCTTTAGCGGACATATGGGACAAAACGGCACTATTCAGCGAATAAAAACCCACTATTGGTGGCCAGGAATGAACTCTGACATTGTCAGGTATGCGAAATCCGGCGCCCAGTGCCAACGGGTAGCACCCAAGCACTTGACACCCCCAGTACCGATGGGGCAAATGCCAATAGTAGGGACTCCATTTGAACGGGTTGCTGTCGACATTATTGGTCCCCTGGAAAAGACCAAAAGAAGGAACAGGTTCTTCCTGACCTTAGTTGACATTTGCACTATGTGGGCCGAAGCCGTACCGCTACCATCCACTAATTCCAAGCATGTCGCAGAAGCCCTGGTGCAAATTTTTACACGGTTGGGATTCCCTCAACAAGTTTTGACGGACAATGGATCCCAATTCCGTAGCCTGTTAATGGAGGAGATCTTTAAGATCTTGAGGGCCAAACATATCCACACAAGTCCCTACCATCCGGCCGGAAATGGGCTCGTGGAACGTTTTAACGGTACCCTCACCATGATGTTACGTATGCTGGGTCAGGAGAAACCGGAAGACTGGGACCAATATATATCGGCTGCCTTATTCGCCTACCGAGAGGTACCCCAAGCGTCTACGGGATTCGCGCCAGCTACACTTTTATTTGGCAGACCTATAAAGGGGCCACTAGAAGCCTTACTTCGGTCCCTGACAGACCAGAAGGCTGACGAGACAGTCGTCTCTGCAAGCAAGTATGTATCTGAGCTTAAGGAAAGGCTAAAGCTAGGATGGGATCTAGCTACTACCAACCTTAAGAAAGCCCGCGCTAAAATTACTAAAAGATACAACAAAGCTGCAAAAGAGAGAGAACTACAACCAGGGGAGAAAGTCCTATTGCTACTTCCAACGGAAGCAATAAACTTCGCATCGGATGGCAAGGATCGTTTACCGTCCTTAAAAAGATCTCACGTACCAATTACAAGATCTCCATCAAAGGAAAGGAGAAGGTCTTCCACATAAATCTGCTAAAGAAATATTTGGAAAGACCGGTGCCATCCTCCGAGCATCTCCTGGCTGTCGCCATAGCAACGGAAGACAAGGAAGATGATGATGGTTGCATGGAGTATCCATTGCAACCCACAGAATCCTTTAAAGATGTCAAGTTCGGCGACAATCTCTCACCAGAACAACAAACAGAAACCAGGGCTCTACTAAAACAGTACAGTGCAGTCTTAACGGATGTACCTGGTCGAACAAATCTCATTGAATTTGATATGAAACTAACAAACGAGACCCCTGTTCGAACCAGAGTTTACCTCATCCCGTACGCTAAAGCGGATGCACTTCGCGGAGAAATAGACAAGCTGCGTCAGGCAGGAATTATCAGTGAGTCTACATCTCCTTACAGCTCGAGTGTAGTGCTGTTGCAGAAGCCCAATAAGGAAGTTCGGCTGTGCATTGATTACAGGTTGCTAAACGCTGTAACGGAATTCCAGCCCGAACCTCTCCAAACTGTTTCTGAGTTGTTCACCAAGCTCAGCAAAGCAAAGATCTTCTCCAAGATAGACCTCAGTAAAGGTTATTATCAAATACCAGTCAAGGAGGAAATTAAACCTTTGTTAGCTTTCAGCACTAGTGAAGGACATTACACATTTAATGTGATGCCGTTCGGTTTGCATAACGCACCAGGAGTGTTCACCAGGATGATGAGGAAGCTTCTAGAACCTTTGCAAAGTCCCCATATCCATAATTTCATGGATGACATATTAATTGCATCGGAAACCTATGAAGAACATATTGCTACGGTTGCTATGCTCCTCAGGAGACTACAGGAAACGGGTCTCACAGCCAGACCTAGCAAATGTCTCATCGGTTTTGAACAGTTAGACTTCCTGGGGCACACTATTTCTCACGGATGCAGTTGGCCTATCAAGAAGAACGTGGAGAAAATAATGGCCGCAAAAAAGACCCCGTACGAAGAAAGACGTACGTTCCTTCATATCGCTATGTGCATACTATCAGAAGTACATCCAGAACTTCAACGGACTGACGGCACCTCTGACTGACCTCACAAAGAAAGGTTGTCCTGATAAGGTCATATGGGATCAAAAGTGCGAACACGCGTATAGCACTTTGAAAGGACAGTTGTCTGCATACCCCATTTTGAGGTTGCCTGACCTCAAGAAACCTTGTGTACTGAGAGTCGACGCGTCAGGTCAGGGCATCGGGTCAACACTGCTTCAAGCCGATGACAGTGACCTGAACATGCTATTTCCAGTTGCCTATGGCAGTCGGAAATTAAATAAAGCGGAACGGAACTACAGCGTAGTTGAAAGGGAATGTCTTGCTCTGATTGATGGTATCAGACGCCATCATGAGTTTCTTTATGGTACATCTTTCACGGTGCAAACAGACCACGCTCCGTTAGCATTTCTGGGTGCCAATAAAGAATTTAACGCAAGGATCATGAGTTGGGCGCTCCTTATAAGCGTTTATTCTTTCAAAGTGGAATATATTCCGGGAAGACAGAATGTCGGGGCTGATTTCCTGAGTAGAAACTGGACTACAGAGGAAGAGGAGGAAGGTGAAGATACCAATCATCCAAAAGTTACCGATCAGGGCAGCTTCATCGTCATAAATCAAACATGAAAACACGTTTTCACGTCTCAAAAGAGGGGACGATTGTGATGGACGAACTCGGCTGACCCTGAACTTTGTTGTAATTCTTGTAAAACGGGACTTCTTTCACGTGGATTCATTAGCTATGCAACTGTTCCACACAGAGGGCAAAACACGTTTGCTGATTGATATGCGGAAAGTTTACCTATCGTTCAGTCTGGTCATCGCATTGATTTAAGGAGAGATTAAATCACGCCCACTAACATCTCTTGAACAATCATAGGCAGTTATTTTAATTAACTTGGCCAGTGGGGGGCGTCGCCAGAATCAAACAGATACAGCAACCACGATCAAAGAGACAGACTGAGGGATTTCAGGGGAGACTATCGGCGTTATCAAAGACAGTAGTGGTCCCTGATACGAGACGCAGTTGCTTGCCGCTATTTTCGCGTCTCGGTGTCAATCGCAGAACCGAGCGAACGGGGAAAGCCGAAACGGGCAGCAGCGAACAGAGATACGAAGACCAGGGGGCGGTTTCTTCCCTTGATTTGGCGGTCAGATCCCCAAAAGTTCATGAGATCAAATAAGCTGTCAAAGTTATCATGTCCCTCTCATCTTGCATTCCAGTTGTAGATATACAGATCACTTAGAAATACACTTCATCATTCGCTGGCCAGAACTTGATAGAAGCACTAGCGATATTTGAAATCTTGCTAGATTATCCCATGAATTTTCATTTATATTTGCAGTGAATTCTATTCTGTGCAAAGCGAGTGATCGTAACCTGCGGTCCCAGCTAAATAGAGAAAGAAATAAAGAAATCATCCTATAAACTTCCAGTCATATTGAAGAAACATTTCTTTTAAATATAATCTTGTGGCGGTCCTTTTGCGACCTAGCTGTCAGAATTAAATGAAATAAAGCCCACCCAAGAACATTTTAAAGAACAATCATCAAATGACCCTTACAAACCTGTAAGATAAACTGGAAGGTAATCATCGCCAGTAGCGATAGTATATTTACTGTTTACTGTGAGAGAGTACATATTTTCCTGACTGTGGCTGAGCCTAGTTTTTCCTCAATTGGATTTAATAAAACTATCATCACGCATTGAAGGAATTTTACCATAGCGGAGGATTAAAAGAGACCACTTCATTTTCACCCCTGTGCCGAACTGTGTCAGTGCCATCCCATAGACTCCTTTTTTATGTAATAAAAAAAACCAAGAACTCTTAGTCTTCAAGTCTTGCGATAAGTGAGAATATTTGTTACCAACAAAACCTCGCAAACATCTGGGGCGGGACACCGAAGGACTAGATAGTTCATATGTCAGTGAGAATTCTTGCTGTTTTTATATACTTTTATGGATCGTCTGAGGCTGCATCCGGTAAGTGTGTGAGTATACGAGTGTGGATCCTCACGCGTGTGTATGAATGACAGGAAATTTAATCTTTTTCTTTTGTAACCCTGTTGTTAACTTTCTTGCCTAGTAATAACATTTTTCTGTATTCCCTGCATTGTTCCTTTAAGGGGGAGTTGATAATTGGTTAACTCTGTTTAAACCCCCCTCCTTTCCATTTGCTTAGTAAAGGGAAGAACAGCTGGGAAGAACAGGTTTTTTTCTATCACCTATACATTACTTTGTAACACCTCTTTCAGAGCAATTAACTTCACTGTTAGGTTAACGTACCCGTGTTCCTGATATTATCTATCTCTGGACTGGGTTTATCTTTGTCTAATAAGCGGGAAGGGCTTAGTCGATACCAATCTTCTTCACCCCTCCCAAACTTGTTATTTGCATTTGTGTACTTATGATAATTTATGTAATACCTGATATTTGTTAGTAATTGATGTTTAAAGTGAATAAAATCACATAAACTCATTTAGTTCTGTGTTGGAGATACCCAAAGCCCAACTTTTCCCCTATTCGTTTAATATAGTTTGTATCTACGGCGTCTGTGTGGTTGAAAACACCAAATCGGTGTGCGCGCAGATGCGTGTCTGAAAAACTGGCAAATAATTGTTTGACCAGGAGAGTGGAAGAGAAGATTGAGAGAGACGAATTGTCGTAAATAAGTCTGTCTTTACTCTCCTCCAGCACGCTGTGAAGCAACTATTAAATCTCTACATTTTCTATCACTGAGCTTTCCATCATCATTTTCCACTCTAAACCGGACCACTATTTCTAAGACTCTTTTTCTCTCAAAATAAATTTACGACAGATGGGCCACAGAGACGAACGAACATTGTAATAAGTAAAATTTTAACAGGACGTACAAAATACCCAGATATATTTTCTTGCATTTTTATCAGCCCATTGTGGTGAAATAACAATAACTATTCTCCCGACTTCTGATAGTCGTTTTATTCCAAGAGGATATTTATCCAGACGAATCACGCTATTTCAGAATTGGCACCCACCAGAGCCGGTAGGATCTATCTAATCAATCACATACTAACATCAGTAACAATTTGTAGCAACTAGCTGTGTCCAAATACCAGAAGTATTCGCTTTCCATTCCTTGTGTGTGAACACTTATCTCGATTCTTCTAGCATTAACTAGTCAAGGTGACAAGATCGATCCAGGATTACCTCACCAAACTTGGCGTCCACCTTTATAAAGTTACTGTTAAGGCTGGACTGGGGCCAAGTTTGCCACTGAAACCTGACATTACCAATATCGATAACTGTATCCAGGATAATTATACATGACTGGAAATGACACCAGATTAGGTAGGTAAAGAGAGAACGTGGCCACGTAAGAGAGAGAGAGAGAGAGAGAGAGAGAGAGAGAGAGAGAGAGATAGACTGAATATTTTCTTGTTAATGTAGCTTGTACCAAACTATCTTATTTGGCTTTTAACAATTGTTTACTTTACGAGATAGCACGTATTAGGAATTTTGCTCACTTTACTGTCTATATACTGTAACCTATTGCTAACCTTTTTGACATTTGGGGTTATTAACTTGGTTGGGTTCTATCATCTCACCGAGGGGAGGGCATAGGCATTCTGTTAATTCTCTATACGTAATTTTGATATATTTGATTCTTTGATATTCGATGTTGTGAAGTTTAAATGATAATAAACAACAAACTAACTAAACTTTGTATGTCGGTCAGACCCATACCCAATAACCATAGTTTTTCACGGTTGTGTGTCTTGTAGTCACATATTTGTGTGTGTGTGTGTGTGTGTGTGTGTGTGTGGTTAAACGTATATGTTACATGTATGGAGAGTAGGATGGTCTTATAATAAATTACAGTCGTAAAGATAGGCTGGACTAGAGTGTCTTCTCAATCCAGAGACAGATTCTACCCTTAAACTATTCACTCGTGAAATCTTTTTCTTATACCTTTAACCTCACTTATTTACCACTATCACCTTTGCTCAGATGGGACCATAAATATCTTCTGACCTATCTTTATAAATCTACGACAGTCCTATTCTTTATTTACCTTCAGATAACATATCAACTACCTACAGATAACAGATCAACTACCTACAGATAACAGATCAACTACCTACATATAACAGATCAACTACCTTCAGATAACAGATCAACTACCTACAGATAACAGACCAACTACCTACAGAGAACAGATCAACTACCTTCAGATAACAGACCAACTACCCTCAGATAACAGATCAACTACCTACAGATAACAGATCAACTACCTTCAGATAACAGATCAACAACCTTCAGATAACAGACCAACTATCTTTAGAAAACAGACTTGCTACCTTCAGATAACAGACCAACTACCTTCAGATAACAGACCAACTACCTTCAGATAACAGATCAACTACCTTCACATAACAGACCAACTAAAATAAGATAAAAGACCAACTACAGACCAACTGTCTTCAGATAACAGACCAACTACCTACAGATAACAGACCAACTACCTTCAGATAACAGACCAACTGCCTACAGATAACAGACCAACTACCTTCAGATAACAGACCAACTGTCTTCAGACAACAGACCAACTACCTACAGATAACAGATCAACAGCCTTCAGATAATAAACCAACTACATTCAGATAACAGACCAACTACCTTCAGATAACAGACCAACTATCTTCAGATTGCAGACCAACTATCGCCAGAGCACAGAACAACTATCTTAGAATAACTAGTATTTTAGATCAGCGATTCTCAACCTATGGATGAAACATTACGATGGGTTGCGTCCCTTAAGATTCCCTCACACAAAGTTTTAATAATCATGCCTGCCGATATTCACTGCATGGGTTGCTAGATTTACCAGCTGTGAAATTAAGGTCGTGGGGGTAAAAAGGTTGAAGATCACTATTTTAGGTCATCGAAGGTTTGACGCCGCAAGACGTGTGTTCAGTCCCTCCGAGAGCTCAGTTGAGGCCCCGAGATAATTTACACAGTGAGGCCGCTTCGTTGTTTGGAAATTTCTTCATCTTCATCTTATTCAAATACCATGCTTAGTGGCTTAAACGACCATGTCCCTTTACAACTTCCTGTCTACATTACTATTTATCAATTCTGTTGTTTATGTCGTCCTCTGTCTCTTTTTCCTTCTATTTTTCCGGTTGTTACGATAAACTCAGACTTTCATCTTCTCATCACGTGCCCAAAGAAAGTGCATTCTTTCTTTCCAACACGAGGAATAAGCTTCCTTTTACACTGAACTCTTTCATGACATGAGGAATAAGCTTCCTTTTACACTGAACTCTTTCATGACATGAGGAATAAGCTTCCTTTCGCACTGGCCTCTTTCATGACATGAGGAATAAGCTTCCTTTCGCACTGGCCTCTTTCATGACATGAGGAATAAGCTTCCTTTCGCACTGGCCTCTTTCATGACATGAGGAATAAGCTTCCTTTCGCACTGGCCTCTTTCATGATACCCTCAATACTCTTGTTTGCTGTCCATGGTATTTTTAACATTCTTCTGTAAAAACACACCACTGTGGCTTCTAATGCTTTTCCTATTTGTCTACTAATAGTCCATGACTCACTTCTGTATACCAGGATTGGTTCTATATAACAACGAAAAACTCTCTCGTTCTTACTTCCATTGACAAAGAATTGTTGCATGAAATACTTGATCATTTTATAGAATCCTGCTTTTGCCTGAGATATTTTACTCTTCACTTATGAGATGCACCTTCCATCCGTTGTTATTAACGTGTCCAGGTATTTGAATTTATTGACTTGTTTTAAAACTGTTCCATTTACTTTGATAGTACATTCTGGGGAAGCCCTTTTCTTCGAGATGACCACTACTTCTGTATTTTTACTATTAACTCTTAAAGGACGAGGAGCCAGTATCTGGTGTTGATTTTGCAGGTGCTTTGTAAAGGAGGCCTGTAATTGAATTGTTTTTCTTTCGTGTTGTTCCAATTTCATATCTTATTAGTTCTCATTCAATTTCCTTAGCAACCAGGTAAAACATTGCATGACTTTCAAAAACTTGGAAATAACCGAAATTAAACTATAAGACTACTGTATATGAAAACTCAAAACGAAATAAAACCTACGCCAAACATGGGAAAACCGCGACGCCCTTTAAGAGTTAAAGCTAAGGCCTTTATTTTCACTCTCTGTCACTAGCTTGGAAACAAGGATAAATACTATTTTAAAGTAAAGAAGAGAATGATGGATCACATGTCCCTGAATGAGGTTAGGCCCCCTGTGAGTTGAGGCCTGGGCTAAATGAAGTTGGTGGTTACAATTTCGTAGGACCTGTGTGAGGTCTTGCAGTAGTGGTTTACACAGTAAAATTTGTACTAAAGAGGTAAGAAAATCAAAGCTTAAGAATGTGCTACTGTTAATAAGAGGGCACGTATTTAAAGCAAGATCTAGTGGTACAAGTTGGCTACAGGGAAACTGATGACTTTTTTCTTATCTAGGGGTACATGTTGGCTACGGGGAAACTTGTGGCTTTATTGTTATCACCAATTCTCTTTTGTTACCCTTTATGGAGCTTTGGGCAACCGCTGCAGCGAGTCCCCTTACAGGACAATTACATCAAAGTATTCATACTCGCGCGGCAGTGGCTTTTGAAGACATTTCTTTTACATGATGAGGTCGCCAGCCTCATTCACAAACAGATGCTAGTCATCTCTAGCCATATACCTGAGGCAGCAGTAGTCATGTTATGTCTTAGCCTCTTCAAAGACTCCAGTGGCATTGACAGGTCAGTGGCATTGACAGGTCAGTGGCATTGACAGGTCAGTGGCATTGATAGGTCAATGGCATTGACAGGTCAGTGGCATTGACAGGTCAGTGGCATTGACAGGTTGATATTTGTGATAAAAAGGAGATTCCATTTAGGAACATCAACATTTGGAAACATATTAACAAACTGAAACTGTGGACTTACCTTCTTCATTTTGAATTGACCGTTATTAGCAGATAGGAAGTAACCAGTTAAAATACCTATAGCAAAAGGTGCTATTCTGGCATAAAACGGAAAGTAACAGTACTTGTAGTATTCAATTGGGTTTCTGCAAATTAAAAAAAAAGAAGCCAAGTCGTCAGGAGAGTTCGTTAAGACAAATGCATTCACAAAACCAAATGATGATTGGAGATTTAGTTTGGTTTTTAAAGACCATCTTATTTCTTCTTCTTCTTCTTCCGTCCTTAGCCACCGACCGTCAAAGCAGTCAATGGCCATTACGCCTAGTGGCGTCTTAGGGCAACAGCAGATTGGTTTTCTTTGCCATTGTTTCCCATCACGCCTAATGGCGTCTTTAGGGCAACGGCAAATCAATCCATTTGCTGTTGTTTCCGTAATAGAAGTGACTGGCAAACGGGTGATCAGCCCGTTGAAACCATCTTATTTGCACACGGTAAATCGATCATTGCTCCGATCTCCTTCCTCAGATCATTCAAGGAGGATGTCAGTGCTACGGAGCTCGTGCACAGTGCACGAGCATCGTAGCACCGGCGAGGATCGCAATGTGTGTATACAAGACTAACACATTATATAAATATTTTTGTGGTGGGTAGGTTTCATAATTTTAAAATTTTGCCAGGGCAGCGGCCGTATGGCCTAATCTTTACGATTTCCAACTGCCGAGGAATTGTTAACGTGCGGAACTTGCACATAGGAACTCTGTTCTTTCGCCTTTATCCGAGAAGGCTAGGTATCCGATCTCACTACCCAGGAGATCGGGGAGGGGGGGGGGGGGGGAAGTTTATGACATCATTAGGAACCAGTGGTTCTGAAAAAAAGTTTTCATCAATTATATTCCCTGTACTGGGAGCATAGTGACATTAGTGAGCACAGGACGTCAGTTGACTGTAAGTCCTCCTTCCTGTGTCATCCGTTCAAAAATCAAACCATGTTTTTCTAGCGCATTCGCGGCTGAAAACTGCAACAGGCTCTACTAGTTCGTCCGATTGTGATAAATGTACTCTGTAAGGTTTGTGCTAAAATGTGTGGATCAGTTTCAGACTTTGCTCGTACGTCTTTAATTTCAAGGTCACATTCGCTAGTTTTTGTGTGTGTGTGTGCCTCCCATTGGTTTTTCGAACTATTTTAAGAAGTCGCACGATATCGTCTGCCTACCAAAGTTTGTGTTCTCACTAGAATGTTTGCTGTGTACTGTCAACCGATCATGTTATAGATCATTTCACAGTTTATAATATTAAACAGGTTATCTTGTTTTTAGTACCTCATGTCGTGGTCTTGTCACAACTTAATTTGTATTAATCCATTAAGTACTGCGGCCGGTATTTCTAAAGATTCTTTTATAATTAAAGACCGTGTGTTTACAAAGCCAAAAAATTTGAATGGTTAGTGCCAGTAGCTATGAAATATTAAATATTACTATGGTTTTATTATGATATTTAGAATGAGATACTGAGAACTAAATATCCAAACTGCTAATAATCGACAAAGCGAACGTGCCAGCATTATATTACGCAAGAGTAGAATTGGTTTCTTGTTTATCCTGTTCATATAATTTTTTAGTTCTCTTTTCCATATTTATCAGCCAGTGATCCTGACTCCTTTCGGCTTTCTCCATATTATCCTCGAGGAAGACGCTACCTCATCATTAGCGGCTAAATTGAATTACTGGTGCTGAATGACTTTTTTATTACCTGCATGACGTTCATGTAACTTACGTGACCAGTAACTTACGTGACCAGTAACTTACGTGACCACACAGGTTGGGGTAGCTGGTCCCATGCCCACAAATCCTTAATTGCCTTTTACTTTATGTAGATGGTCGTGGGTTTGATTTCCCGAAAAGTCTGCGTTAATTTTTTCATGTTTAGATTTCTACTTCTTTATTCATTACGATTTATGTTTATGTCAGACTGGTCACGGGTATCGACTCTTTCTCTCATTGTTTGTTTTGATGTGTTACGCTAACAATATAAACGTGTTAGTTATTCTGTACTGTTGTTACTCTTCTGTACATTTATTACACACTGTTACGGAGTTTTTCTTGTGTTATTCGGCCTATGCTGGTGAATAGGAAAGTGAAAGGTGTTGCTCTCAGGAGTCTCTGAAGAGGCATACAAAAATAGGACAGTTGCACTGTCAGGCTTTTCGTACAAGGCGACTGTTAGGAGGTTTGAGCGTTGGCAACCTCATCACGTGGTACAAACTGCCATCACGGCAACCTCATCATGTGGTACAAACTGCCATCACGGCAACCTCATCATGTGGTACAAACTGCCATCACGGCAACCTCATCATGTGGTACAAACTGCCATCACGGCAAGAGTATCAGGATTCATGCAATAGGACTATTAACACAAGTATCCCCTTGCTCCTTAAGGTACGTAAAGGAAAATGATGATGAAAATTTTTGATGATGATGATGATGACGATGATGATGATGATGACGATGATGATGACGATGATGATGACGATGATGATGATGATGACGATGATGATGATGACGTTGATGATGATGACGATGATGAATGATGGGGATAATACACACACACACACACACACATACACACACATAGATATCTAATTAAAAAGTAAATGAGCATAAATACTCCAGCATTCCAATTCCGGAAATATAAGGTTATTATGAGTATATATATATATATATATATAGTGTTGGAAACCGTGTTTCGTTTGTAGTGTAGCTGTTCTGTGGTGCATTTCGAGTGGAAAGCAATCGAATTTAAATTTAACAATTAAATATACACAATACACACAACACACATCCTCACTCACACAGTTACATGCAACAATATTGTTTTCGCTACAGCCGTCCTGTGGAACAAGTTATATCAGAAAATAGTTTTTGTTAACCTTTAGTGACACTTTTCTTTTCTTGTACAGTTCTTCAAAATAAAGCTGGTTTAAAAAAATGTATACAACTTTTAATTAGCTGAAATGGAAGGAGAGCGGAATAGCAAGAGATGACCTTCATTTGCTTCCCGTCGTGCACCATCTCGGGACAGTCTACCATGTTCAAACAAATGTTCTGTTATGGTTTAGTTTGGTTTTCATTGCACACGGACTACTCCATTAGTGCTCCGATCTCCTCTCTAAGATCACACAAGGAGGATCTCAGCACAGTACACTAAGCAGTTATAAACTTATTATTCTCCACTCCTTCTGTGAGAAAAAGTTTCGACTCGTATTTTACAATCACCGAGCTGAAGGTGATTCAGCAAAATATTACTTTAATAGCTGTGTATTTATTTGAATTTGTTTTAAAATGAGGCATAAGGGTGCAGAAATAAAATTCATTCAATAGTCATTCATTCAACTCTAAATTCATTCTCCAGACCTACAGATCTTTTATATTTGGACATGCGCCCTAATATAACCGGCTAGGTTGAACGGGACGCGCCAAGCCAAAACGAGTCAAAATTTTATTTAAAATAAAAAAAACTCTAAATTTATATTTACATATAAAGAAGTTTAATAATCAATTATTAGTTAACAAGTTAAAATAAATAAAGGTGTTTTATCGAAACAAAACAATTAAATTTGTCGTCATCGAAGGATCTTAGATGTTGGTGGATGAGCGAACAAAATTTGTCAAATTTCTGTGCTAGTTTGTACTTAACAGCGGATGTGACGTCAGTTGGAGTCTGGTTACGTCGCTGCTGGTCCCCAGGGATTGTTGGACTGTTCCCTCTCTTCAGGAATTGGATAGTTTGGCAATAGCACGTCCCTTGCAACACGACCGGGATTACTACTCAGATTGCTTCATCATGTGTACTCACGACCCATCGGTTGTCAGTGTCTAGCGTTGACTTCAGGCAACTGGTACCATAAACTGAAAGGAGACAAATGTCTCTTCCATGTATCGGGTCTCTTGATATAAACATCAGGCGACCTCCGCTTCCATCCACCATTTCATCTTTCTCATAATTGTCCCCCTATCCCTCAGCCTTAAACCGGAACCCATTGAATTAGATGAAAGTGTTGATAGCGGAAGATGACAGATGAAACATTCTATCCATATGTAAAGATACATATAAAATTTACTAAAATGTTGGCATAATAAATATAAACATTGTGATTTCATTATTCACTCCCTGCTCCCTATGGAGCCAGAGGCTACCTCCGCTGTTGATGGATCGTGAGAAAACCCACACGAAGCAGTAACCAGCTCTTGCAGTGGTGGTTTATGTAGCAAGTTATTTTAAGTAATGAAGTTGCCAGCCTCATTTGCCATTGTACATCCACATGCAATTTATATATATCAAAGGCAAACGTAAAGAAATAAAATACACGTTACAACTTACCCGAATATTCTTGGGTTAAGAATTATATCCTGAAGTGATGCACAGAAAACGGTCGTAATGTGTCGGGCAAATGCTTAAGATACCGTAGATCTTTAGGTGGGTTAGTGCTAACTAGGTACACTTGAAGCAGGATCCTAGAACTTTGGGTGCAAAGTAATGACTCTGGAGTTACTCCTTTCTAATGTTAAAATTCACTCCCAGTCCTATGGTTTGTCCTATACTGTGATCCTAATATTACTGGTTATCCTGACTGTCTACGATTTCTCCTTGACGAAGGTAGCAGTCAGTGGGTAAGTCTTAAAAAGCTATAGATTGTACGCAAATTTATTTTTTTCCACACACATGGCTTCCCAGAAGGTTCCGTTAGGGAAAGATCCAATCAGAAATAGTTGTGTTTAGCATTCCAATACCAAAGCAACCATAAGCAAGGCGTCTGATTTTGGTATGGGTTTCCTCCACGCTCACAACCTTTCATGCTGGTCATGTTTAGACATTACGTAAAGAAAGAATGTGTATTTAGGCAAGTCATGAATGCTAAACTAATACGTTATTGTAACTTATCATCTGCTGTCAAGAAACAGACTCATCCTACAGGTGCTTGTTATTATTTGCCTACTGTTTTAAAATATGAGACACATTTTACATCTGGTTGAAAGTTTGTTACATAATCTGACTGGCGATAATCTGCTTAGCACGCAAACAATTTCGCAGCGAACAAAAAGAAATCAATGTTGCTTCAAAAACAGGTCAAACGTCAGGTAAACCATATTTGGTGTGACGAAGTTAAGATAACCAGAGGCACATTCCTTCAGTTGCATCTCTGAATGCATGTTTCAAGAGTAAGGTAAAGAAGAAGTCGAAGACAGAACGCAGCCTTGTTTAACGCCACTGCATATGTCATGGGGCTGTGATGTGCTTCCAGCATATTGGAAGAAATATGCCTTCACACTAGGTCAGATGGCCGTCTATTCAATCTCACAAGACTGAAGGCAAAAACAAAAATCAGAAGGGTCACTATAAGAGATGTGTTATTCGCAGACGACGCTGCAGTCGTCACTCAAAGCCAACAGGAGCTTCAGAGCTTGGTTAATCGCTTAAACCCAAGCATGCAAGGACTTTGGCCTCACAATAATTCTTGAGAAAACAAATATGCTGAGTCACGATGTAGGTGCTGCATCAGTTATCACTATCGATAACTATGAGTTGGCAGTGGTGCACTACTTCACATACCTGGGGTCTACCATCAATGAAAAGCTCTCTCTGGACACAGAAATTGACAGTCTCATTGGCAACGCTGCAGCTACCTTTGCCCGCCTGACATCGAGTGTTTGGGGAAACTCAAAACTCACAATGAAGACCAAAGCTGCGGTATATGACGCCTGCGTCCCCAGCACACTTCTGTATGACAGATGGACGTGGACAAGCTATGCTAAGCAAAACAGAAGGCTCAATACCTTCCATCTACGGTGTATACGTCACATCCTCGACATTTCGTGGAAAGAAAAAGTGACAAATGTCGAGGTGATGTCATGTGCTGGCCTTCAAAGCATGTATATAGTGCTTAGACAGCGCAGACTACGCTGGCTTGGCCATGTCCGCTGCATAGAAGATGGTCGCATCCCGAAAGATATCTTCTACGGACAACTGGCAGATGGCAAAAGAACAGATGGGCGACCGCAGCTGAGATTCAAAGATGTGTGCACAAGAGACATGAGGGCATTGGACATAAATCCAGCAACATGGGAAGATGAAGCTGCCGATCGCACCAAGTGGCGATGCTTTTTGCGGAGCCACATCAGACTGGGTGAAAAGAAGCTCATACAACAAGCAGAAGAGAGGAGAAAACGTCGAAAGGAACACCAGGAAAATAAGCAGCTGATGGCTGTCACCTCAGGGGTGCATTCCCATAGTCAGTTATGACTAAAGGGGTTATTATATATAAATATATATATATATATATATGTGTGTGTGTGTGTGCGTGTGTGTGTGTGTGTGTGTGTGTGTGTGTGTGTGTGTGTGTGTGTGTGTGTGTGTGTGTGTGTGTGTGTGTGTGTGTGTGTGTGTGTGTGTGTGTGTGTGTGTGTGGGTTGAAGCAAAGTTTCATTATCATTACCACCGTCTTTTCACTTTTAGTTCCTCAGGGAGCATAGTCTGTTTGCAAAAAGCGTACATCCCCGCATTCTTGTTTTCTTGTAGTGATGGTTTATTAACAATGTGTTTTATATATGCTCCATACACAACTAGTAATTAGCTGCTTGTGATGAGGTGCATTAAGAAGCAGTGTTCATATTCTTTTCTTGTATCGTCTGAGACTCACGGGCAGTTTATGAGAATTGAAATTCGTGCTCTGAAGTCAGTGTAAAGGAAAAATAGCCAAAAAGAAAGTGAGTTATCTGTCACTTCCGATTATGAATGCATAAAAAAAATTAAATGAAATACCTCTATTTCTGCTTGTCTTCTTGTCTGTCAGTCTAAATATCTGCATGTCTACTTACCCATCCATCTAATCATTCATCCTTACATCTATGCATCCATTCATCTAATTATATGTCGGTTTGTCATGTGGTCTATCTCGTAGACGTGGTCTCATACACATATAAAAACTTACTAATAAAATGGTATAAGCATCAGCGGACTAAGAAGATAGAACTGGAAATCTGCAGCGAGGCTCCAGGAATGTACAAAACACTGAAGGGATATAAAAAGTTGCTTTAGAGAGAGAGAAATCGCTAGAATTAACAAATATCTAATACAGAAATAACAAATATCTAATACAGAAATAACAAATCTTAACACGTGTTAATAACAAAGTTTATCTGTGAACGGCTAGTTATCAAAAGTAATTTTCAAGAAATATGGGAGTCGTTCGGAGCAATTATTTACCCCACACAAAAACGCAACAATACACATAGTCGTAAGTAGGCAAAAGATTACTCAGTTTCCATTTAAATTATTAGCTGATGCACTTAAATTCACACAACAAATGTCATTATTTAAACAAAATATCAAAATCTTACTAAGGGAGAATTTAGGTATTACGACTATTCTAATTGAAACGTCATGTAACGAACAATGGACAAATCCTGATGACATTTATTTTGTTGAAGATATAGAAAAGGTGTGTATTTGTACCGTGAAAGCTAAATTTAATGTTAATCCATTAAAATAGCACGCAGGCCTTTTTTCGTGGAGCATCGACCTTAAGTTATGCTGAGTTTGACTACAAACAGCCAAGGAAGATGAAATGGAGTGAAAAAGAATGAAATGACAGAGATTTAGTGTCGTCATTAGGACATGCAGCAGGATTTTTTTTTTTTAAATCCCTGCACTAGAACTTGGAGCCACCAACAAGATGCTGGAATTTGGTTGGCCACATCCTTAGACATGACCCTGTCACCATCATCAGAACTGTCATGCTATAGACTCTAGAAGGAAAGAAAAGAGACGCCGGCCAAAAGCAACCTGGCGGAGAGCAGCGGATGCCGAGATGCAAAACATGAACTAGAGATGGGGCATCACATGAAACATGGCTGCCTACCGAGCAAAGTGGAGACAGTTTGTTGCTGCCCTACAAGTCGCCACCAGGCGTGATGGCCACCGATTGCTTTGTGAGTCAGCAGTCAAGGACCAAAGAAGACTAAAAAGCCATTTAGCTGTATCTGTGTGACACAGTAATTTCAAGCTGTTAGAACCTGTGGCAGATTTACATACGGCAGTTGGTTGTTTCATAAATCACTGTTGCTGGTACTAAAGTGTTAATCCGAAATAAGTAAATTACGCCAAAGGAGAACAAAGATACCGAAATACACCACATTAAAATTCCGGAAGCAAGTATACATAAACTAAATTTTTTAAAAGGGAAACTGTTGTGTAAATGATATGATTAAAAAATATTTTCCACAATTTTGTTTCCCCCTGTCAATACACAGCTTCAGTTGTATCAATTATGTGGTAATCTGGTGCCATGATGTCATTCTTATTCTTCTTCAAGTACCGTACCAAGTGGCGTAGGAGATCATGCCTCTCTACAACTTTCTGTCTCCAGTACTAGTTATCAATTTTGTTGCTGACATCTTTCCATTCTACGATGTAAAAATATCCAGTATTTGCTTTCTTTTTCTTCCCCTTTTTCCTTCAATCTTACCTGTTGTAACGATATTTTCCAGCTTTCCTCTTCTCATAAGATGCCCAAAATAGTGGATTGCTTCTTTCTAACTGGTGAAATAAGTTTCCTTTGTGCATTGGCCTCCCTCAGGAAATCTTCATTACTCTTTTTGGCTGTCCATGGTATTTTTAACATTCTTCTGTAAAACCACATCGCTGTGGCCTCTAGTGTCTTCCCTACTTGTTTATCAATTGTCCATGACTCACTCCCACATGTCATGCTTGGTTCTACATAAAACTGAAGAACTCTCTTTCTTACTTCTGTGACAGCGCCATCTTGAGGTCTGTCGTTCTAGGCGCTGGCCCCATCTGGGCAGTCATATTGTCTATGTGGTTTAGTGCCTTTTGATCACGTTATCTTCGAGCAGATTTATTACAAGGCCATAATATATGCCTACATATTAGTTGTGTTTTTGCTCTAGTTGTGTAAATCTGTGTTTTCATGCATTCTGGAGCAATAATCGCGTGTGTTATCTGTGTGGCGCAGATTAATACGCGAGCGCGCAGTAAATTGAGTGGTTAGGCCAGGGCTTATAAAAAGGGGTAGCAAGCGGCGAAACCGGTCTATGTTTGAGAGAGCCGCCCAGTGAGAACAGACTAAGAAGACACACAAGAGCCAAGCTGTAAATGCCTTGAGCACGTGAGTTAATTTAAATTAGCATTAGTTTTCTAGGATTCTGAAATTATATCGATGTGGCTATTTTAATGTTTAATGGGATAGATAGATAGATAGATAGATGTGAGAGTTTAAGAGCGATTATTTCATTCTTCAGAAAGGCTATTCCACTGGAAATTTAGATAAGATTAACGATCGCAAGATAGTAGCCTCGTGGTGATAAAAGGCGGCGATAGCGAGTCTGATTAAACACGCTCCGCGTGGTAAACCTATAATATGTTTATGCCGAGCGAAACGTTGTGTATTTAGTCCCAGTTTGGCTTAAGTCGAGAATAATTATATTGTATTCTTTATGTAAGAGTAATTTAGTGTATTTCACGTTTATTGATAATTCTACTGTATATTTAATGGGTTACTGTGAGGTGAGAATATGTATTTAGATTTCTGGAGAGCGCGAGGCCACTCCTTTGTTGAGACAGGTGTTTCTCTGTTTGCTCCTGGTGGAGCATGGAAACACCAATGCGGCTGGTGTCCACCACAAGCCAACAGAAGCATTTTTATGCTATTACAGTGGTTGTTCCTGTAATAATGTGTTTCATGCGATGAGATTCCCAGCCGCACGAGTCGGCACATACGACATGCTTCAGAATGCAGTAACGAATATTGAGATAGACCAGTTGTGAGGTGGTGGTTAATTCTCATTATTGAGATTATTTGTTGTACATGTATTGAAGAATATTATTTTATGTCCAGTTGATTATTATTGTTGTGTGAACAATGGTTTGTGAGAGCACGTGGGCGTACCAGATGTATATTTCTCTTCTCCGCTCCTGAGGGAGCATGGGGCCACCGGTGTGGTTTACCTCAGCATGAAGCATTCAGATGCTTTTGCAGTAGTGGTTTCGGTAGCAACCTATGTTACCCGGTGCGATTGCCAGCCTCATGCACAACACCATACTAGTCGCATTGGGCGACACGCATGAGTGTGTGAGATAGTTGATGATGTCAGGTGGGCGCATGTTTTCTGTATGGTAAGTGTTATTATCCATGCTATTGATGTTCACTTAGACGTTGTTTTATTTATTATTTTTCAGACAGTCTATGAACACTGACTGGGTGTTTGTTGGATTGTTTGTTTGGTGTTCGGTAGAATTAAATGTTGATCTGCTTAAGGCTTTGGGTTGCTTGAATTGTTTAGTCTGCTGCTGAGAGGGTTGCAAGCAACCAATAATTGCAACCCCTGTCAAACGATCCTTTATAAATTTTCTTAGTGCACGGGTCTTGGGTGTGAGGCACCCCTAGCGCCCCTGTCACACTTCCAATGACAAAGAATTGTTGCATAAAAAATACTCTTCGTTTTATAGAATGCTGTTTTTGACTCAGCTATTTTGCTCTTAACATCTGATATGCGTCTTCTATCCGTTGTTATTAATATGCTTAGGTATTGGAATCTATTCACCTGTTTTAATGACATAGCTACAAATGCATAAAGTAGGTCCTAATTTTTTTGAAACTGTAGCAAGTATTATCATCAAGGTTGTTAAACCATCTATTATTTTCTATCTGAAGTTATGTTTTATGAAGAGTCATAACACTCATCTGAAAGGGGACCCTTGTCTGGTTCTGCCACGACTTGCACATTGGTGATGTTGTCATACCATATCAGCCCTTAGATTTTATGCAAGCACTTATTTATAAAAAAAATCTATAACTTCGTGGGGTTTTTTGTTTTGTTTTGTTCTCCAAGTTTCAGGGTCTTACAGTAACATTTCTTCTACATTTTAGTTGAGGATTATTATTATTATTATTATTATTAATATTTTTGTCTTAGTTTATTTTGATTTCCAGATATTTCCAAATGCAGTGAAGGCGTCTCCTGTCTTCTGTGTTCTCATTTTAATTATCCCTGTCAGTACCTCCAACTCTGACTGTATTGCTGCCATGATAAATGTACAAGTCAGCATCTTGTAAGAGTCTTGTCTTCAAGTTCAATCTTGCAATCATTTGCTACATCTTGTTCTGATAATTATTTTCCTTTTCCCTGTGTATTTTCAGACCCAATAGTTGTATCTGTCGTCACGTATTTTCATTATTCTAGTTACGGTTATAAGAGAGAAGAGCCAGGTTCCTGTTAAAATCTAGTATTCGTGTTTTTCAATGTGCTCTATCAATTTTCCTTCACTCGTAGAGAATATTAGGGCGTCGCTTTATATTATTTTTGTCCATATTTGTTGTGTCCAACAACATAAACATCGGGCAGACAGATATGTGGAGAAAATGTGGGCCCTATGAGAGGAATGGGGCGGCAGGGTAGCCTTATCCATTAAAGTTGAGGGAGAGACTATATGATGACGGACTATCAGATTTATGAGAGAGCTAGATGTGATTATTTGAGAGCGAATGAAGAATAAGATAAATATTTGTTACGTCTATATTTTGTGTTAACTGTTGCCTCATTTATTACTTCATGTATATGTCTATTGATTAATTGACTGACTGAATGATTCATTTATTCATCCCTTCATTTCCTTCCGGCTTCATGTGAACCTTAGGTCATCAAGAAATACTATCCACGCCTTTAAGTTCTGTGTTATTAGTTCAAGGTCTTTTCATGTTTTCTCCATCCCTTTTATGTCTCCAGTTCTCTTCTTTATCTGGTTGTGGTACCCTTCTGTTTCTCTTACTCTGGCTGACTTGTAATGCTATCAACAGGTTTCCTAAATGTGTAATAATACAGCTTATAAATATTAGACAAACATAAGGGTATGTTTTCAGGCACTCGTAAGAAATAAAGAAGTAGAACACTAGACAACAGAAAAACAACAGACGTGAGTGGCTTACCCAGGATCCGAACCCAGGACCTTCCGTACGACAACACCGCCTAGCTATACAAGCGAATCACACTATCCTCCCGGCCAGCTAGGCATCCCCAAAAAAATATGCTTTACTGACCGGTCATTAGTGCGAAACACAAGACAACACCGGAAGTTTACAATGGGCAGCTTAGCCTTATTAATGACGCAATCACTTCTGGCGTTCCCCTATTATACAGTATATGTCAGTCCTTATATGTTAATAAAGCTTAAGCGGGTATGAGAGTTCAATTACCCAAGAAGTTTTTTCACTGAAAGCTGGAGACTTTACAGAGAAATGGATTAAAAGCCAGCAGTGCCATGACAACAACGGTCATGACAACTCAAACACCACAATATCAGTATGGAAACTAAACTACTACCACTTGTTACTTAGTCGTTCCTTCTCTACCCTGGGGTGTAGAGGTTTGCCAGAGATAGCGCCACTCTATCATATCGGCTGTCCTCCTTTTGGTCTGGTTCCAGTCCAGTCCTCGGTCATCCAGAGAATTTCAGATGTTGTCCTCCCAACGAAATCTGGGTCATCCTGGAGGTCTGGATCATCCTGGAGGTCTGAGTCGTCCTGGAGGTCTGGTTCGTCCTGGAGGTCTAGGTCGTCCTGGAGGTCTGGGTCGTCCTGGAGGTCTGGGTCGTCCTGGAGGTCTAGGTCGTCCTGGAGGTCTGGGTCGTCCTGGAGGTCTGGGTCGTCCTGGAGGTCTGGGTCGTCCTGGAGGTCTGGATCCTTGGCTCTTGGTTTCCCATGATTGACGTGGTACCTGGTCTTCTCCATTCTGCAGACGTGGCCAAAATCATCGGACCTTGGAAACTAAACGACAGCTGAATAATTGTATATTTTTACCAACTCGTTGCTATCAGTGTCAAACATGGTCCCTAACCAAAGCACAGGAGAGGAAAATTACATCCTGTGAGATGACATGTTTAAGACAAGTAAGTAATGTTACTAGGGGAGATAGAATAAGAAATGATAATATCAGAAACATTGTTGGAACTACACCCTGCTTCAATATACTACATATAGAGAGACATAAAATTTAGTGATTTGGACATCTCACGGAATGAAGCCCGTTGAATTACGACTACTCGCCTACAACAGTAGAAGATCTGGTTTCAGAACACGGGGAAGATCAAGTGGCAGATGGATAGACAACATCACAAACATCCTACAACAACACGGGCTCACAGTAGCCAATGCGACTCACTTGACTCCAGAACGTTACCCTCAGCTCCCCATCCCACGTCACGGCAATGGTGGAAGGAAAAAAGGAAAGTAAAGTAAAAAGAGAATTTGTCTTCTTGAATGTGCTATTCGCGTTTTGTTGAAGATAACGACAACCTTAAACAAAGTAATTACAGTCTGCAGAAGAAACATGAATAAGAGACCTACCATTGTGCCCTGATCCATCCCAAAGAGGTTATTTAAGTAAAATGGAAAAAGCCACCAATTTCGTTCACAGGCCACTTTATCACTAGGCTGTAATGTTGGTGCCATGGTCCCTGAGACCAGGAACCTCTGAAGACCTTGCACTAAGACCAAAGCCACCAGAAAAGTCGGTGTCAGTCTGTAAGATTAGCAAAATTAAAATTATTGTTTGATATCACAGTATAAGTTCTGAGACTGGTTTACAATGTTAGAAATGGTGACATATGTCAGAATATTGGCTATTCTGATGTAATACTCTAGTGGATTGGGATAGATTTTTTTTTTTTTTTTTTTTTCTTAACCAGCGGCACTTGGGTTTTCAGCCCTTCGGCCCAATGACATGTCATTGCGAGGCTGGGGAACCTGAGGACTTTCCTTCCAACCCGGTCAGGAGCTTCGCTCCTTCCCATCCACAGAGGGTTTATCACAGGAGCCGTTCAGGTTATTCAGTCAAATTTCCGGCCGTAAACATTTCTTCAAACGCCGCCACCCGGGTTTGAACCATGAACACCTGGTCGCCAGTACAACGCCGAAGCCATTACACCAGCGCGGCTCCCAGGATTGGGATAGATAAGAAATGGTCTCGAATAGATGACAGAAAAGAGGTATGATTGTTGGTCTAGAGTTCAATAATCTTCCTTTTAAGATAAGTTGTGGCTTATTTGTACATGGTCTTCCTGTTTGAAACCTGGTTTGATACCCTCTGAGTTATCCTTCGTAGACTTGCCAGAATTTTTCTCGCCGCTGCCAGAAGTGTAATACATCGTTAGTTGCTGTATACGTCGGCGTCTGTGGCCTAATGGATATGAACGCAGTTTCATAATCCAGATATACCAGGTTCGAAACCTGCTGCAGGCGGTTTGGTAGCAGATCGCTTTGTGTGGATTTTTAACAATGGTATAAGCGCCGTACCGTTCAGAAAGCAATGGCAAACTACTGAATGAAAAAAATTGCCTAGAAAAATCACAAACAGCCAATAAAAGCTGGGGTTGATTGCCACGTCCTGTAAAGGATAAGCAACTAACTTTTAACTGCTGTATACAGACATTGCCCGTCTTTGAAAATGTAGTATGTGACATTCATTTCTTAATTCTGTTAAAGGTTCTTTGTTTCCTGTTTTCTTGAATAGGTGGTTAACAGCTGTCGGGAATGAAATATCAACTTTCATGACCTCTTGGGGAATTCTCTCGGCACTGCAGTAATTTGTAATGCTCGGATCTTTCTGTTTTTGTTAAGTTAGAGAGTGGATTTATGTTTACATTCAAATGTGCCCTTGCTGGTTCTTCGATGTGTGCCCAAGTCAATTTTTTACATTTTTCACACGCTTTTCTTTTCCACCTAAACAATGGAAAAAACCCAAGATCACAACTCTCACTTCACACTTCCCACGCATAACACCAAATCTTTATTACTTTCGGAGACTGCTCTACAATGCCGCTCATAGCCGTGACTGCCAACTGTAACTTTTATGATACTGCGTTTTGTGAGAAAACGCCGTATTTGCTTTTAATGTATTTCCTTATTCTATGTAGTATTATAGCACGTATAAATGCTAGTGTAGGCCAGGCGGTCACACAAGAAAACAGAGAGACGTGTGTAAAATGAGCGAGACGTGTGTAAAATGGCGGGAAAAAGAAGGAGCTTTATAAAAGGTGGAGAAATGCGAGAAAAGAGAGAGATTTGCTAAGTATTCATTGTGTTGTGTTAGGCAAGCCAGATTTGAGTTTCGTCTTGGAGATTATGAAGATCATTAGTTTTTTTTTCTTTTGGATATAACTAACTATTTTGTTTAAGCGTAAGTAAACGATCATGTCATTGTGTAAATACTAGTGCTTGCCGAATGAAGTTCAATAAATTTCTGATGGAATTTACTGCATTGCTGTTTATGGAACAGTACAGTTTTTCTTTTGGCTATACCTTGTCATTTTGGGGCCGTTTGCTTATCACTAAACCTAAAAGGATAAGAACGAACCTGGAAAGGAAAATTAGCAAAAGTCAAGAATCTCCATCTCAGGCGGAAGGCCTGTAGCCACTTGAACAACAACATATAAAGGATTAGCTCTGATTGAAAAAAAAACCAATATAACTATTTGCGCATTTAACTGACACGGGCACATAGCTAGTCATTTTTGGTGTCGTGGTCAGGATGTATTATAACTCCCGTTGACGGGCACAGTGTAGCGTCAGCTAAGGGGGAGCGGGGGTATAATGAAATAGCTGGGGGTTGCTGGAGGAATGTGCTCTGGCTTGCCTAACACAACACAATGAATACCTAGCAAATCTCTCTCTTTTCTCGCATTTCTCCACCTTTTATACAGCTCCTTTTTCCCGGGGGCCGCGGAAGCATAGTGGTTAGTGCACTGGCTTCCTAGCTCAGTGGTCTATGGTTCGATCCCCAGATAAAGTGGGATTTTTTAGGCCGCAAACGGCTCCTGGGTCGACCCAGCCCCAAATGGGTACCAGATCAACTCTGGGAAGGTTAAGGCGGCCGGCGTGATGCTGACCACATCACGCCTAGTGTGCCGACGGTCAAGAAAATATGGGCTTAACACCATATTCCCAATATGCCTCAAGGGGCGTGTTACGGGATCCCCTTCCCCTTCTTTTTCCCGCCATTTTACACACGTCTCGCTCATTTTACACACGTCTCTCTGTTTTCATTTTTGACATTTTTCACACGCCTCTCTTTTCCACCTAAACAGTGGAAAAACCCAAGATCACAACTCTCACTTCACACTTCCCACGCATAACACCAATTCATTATTTTTTTCGGAGACTGCTCTACAATGCCGCTCACAGCCGTGACTGCCAACTGTTACCTTTATGATACTGCGTTTTGTGAGAAAACGCCGTATTTGTTTTTAATGTATTTCCTTATTCTGTGTAGTATTATAGCACGTATAAATGCTAGTGTAGCCAGGCGGTCACAGATGGTCTATAGTCTCTACTGGTTGACGTTAAGAATTTCTGTAAAAGATCTCAACAATCTCTTCGTCGCTATGTTGCCCTATCTTACCTGTATTTTGGTTTTGTTATTTCTTTACTAGGACTCTAGTAATACTAGAGTATCACTATGACGTCTTAACGTCTTCACGGTTTCTAGCTTTCTAAGCTTCATCTATAGAGTTTCGTTTAATTTATTTTCTTATATTCTGCCTCAATGTCTTTTTTCACATTGATATTCAGCATCACGCATAACATTTATTTGTTTTTGGTATCTTCTTCTTCTTCTTCAAGTACCGTGCCTAGCGGCGTAGGAGATCATGTCTCTCCACAACTTCCTGTCTTCAGTACAATTTATCAATTCTGTTGTTGACTTCTTTCCATGCCACGATGTCAAACTGTCTAGTATTTGCTGTCTTTATCTTCTATCTCTTTCTCCTTCAATCTGTTGTTACGATAAATTCCATCTTTCCTCTTCTCATAACATGCCCAAAAAAGTGCATTGCTTCTTTCTACTCGTAACTTGTGAAATAAGTTTCCTTTGTGTACTGGCATCTTGCAGGACATCCTTATTACTCTTTTTTTGGCTGTCTATGGTATTTTTTAACATTCTTCAGTAAAACCACATCTCTGTGGCCTCCAGTGTCTTCCCTATTTGTTTACCAATTGTCCATGACTCACTCTCATATGTCAGGATTGGTTCTATATAACACTGAAGAACTCTCTTTCTAACTTGCAAGGACAAAGAATTGTTGCATAAAATACTCTTCATTTAATAGAATGCTACTTTTGCCTTAGCTATTCTGCTCTTCACTTCTAAGATGCATCTTGCATCTGTTGTTATTAATGTTCCCTTGTATTTGAATTTATTGACTTGTTTTAAGACGGTTCCATTCACTTTGATAGTACCTTCTGGGGAAGCTCTTTTCTTTGAGACGACCATTACTTCTGTCTTTTTGCTGTTAAGGCTAAGGCCTTTATTTTCACTTTCTATCACTATTGTATCAACCATTTCCTGCAGTTCCTTTTCACTTTCTGCTATTATGACTGTATCATCAGCGTATCTCAAGTTGTTTATATTATGTCCGCCGAATGATATTCCTGGCATGTCCTCTAGAGATCTCATTATATTTTCACTGTACAGATTGAACAGATCCAGTGACAGCACACATCCCTGCCTGACACCCTTTTTTACTTGCTGAAACGTTCCTATTTGGCTGCTAATTCTTACAGATGCTGTTTGTTGTCAATACATGTTATTTATTATCCTCAAGTCCTTTCATCAGTGTTGATGTTTTCTAACATTTTGATAAGTTCCTCATGTATCACTTTGTCAAATGCCTTGGTGTAATCTATAAAGCACAAGAACATGTCTGTCTTTACCTCTATGGCTCTTTCTATTAATGTTCTTATAATGTATATAGCATTGTTTGTGCCTTTACTCTCTACAAATCTGCACTGTTCATCACTGATTTCTGGTTTAATTTTATTTCTCACTCTTCTCATGATAATTCGTAATAATATTTTGGTCACATGACTCATAATACTAATGGTGTGGTATTCTTCACGTTCCATGGCTCCAGGTTTCTTTGGTAGAGCTATGAATATGGATTTTAGCAGAACATCAGGTATTTAACCACTGTTGTAGATGTCATTAAAGAGTTTTGTTATCACTTTTACTCCAAATTCTCCCAGAGCTTCCATTTCTTCTACACTTACATTATCTGGTTCAGGCGCTTTGCACTTCTTCATACGACATATGGCATCCTCTACCACAACTACAAGTATTGCTGGTCTTCACAACTGTCCTGGTCCTTCAAATCTGGTCTTTCATCATCATAAATCTCCTTGGTGCATTATGTCCACCTTTTTATCATGTTCTTATGACCCATTAACAATGTTCCTTCTTTTGGTTTGAAACAGCCAGTGACTGTGTCCTTCTGCCTGTTAACTGATTTATTTGCTTGTACATAGATTTTGTGTCTTTTCGGTTCTACACTTCAATCTCTCTGCGCTTCTGGATTAGGCATGCTTCCTCTGCTGCTTTACATATGTTTACTATTTCTTTATTTAGTCTGTCATATTCTTTGTTGTCTTGCTTCTTCTTCCTTCTTGCATCCATCAGTTGTAAAATTTCATCTGTCATCCACTTCTTCTTTGCAGTCTTCTTTACTTCTGGTACGATTTCTTTTGATGTTTGATGTATTGATTCCTTATCATTTCCCACTGTTCATCTATACTTTGCATTTTTTCTATCCCATTGTTCCTATTCTGTACTGTAATGTTGCATCTTTCACTCATTTCCTTATCTGATTTAAGTAAGGCTAAGTTTAATTTGATGTTGTTTGAAGCTCGCTTTACTTTCTTCAATTTTATTCTAAGCTTTCCTATTACTGGTTCATGGTCGATGTTGCAGTCTGCTCCTGGCTTAGTTTTCACAGATTTCAAACTGTTTCTAAATCTCTGCATATTAGTATGTAGTCAATCTGATTATGAACATTGTTCCCTAGACTTTTCCACGTCCAAAAACGTCCAGGATGCTGCTTAAACCAGGTATTTTCTACTATCATATCATGTGTTCTTGCCCACTCTATCAGTATATCATCTCTCATTCCTTTCTCCCAGTCCATAACCACCAGTCACATCATCAACTTTTTCATTTCCTACCTTTGCATTGAAGTCTCCAAATATAACAGTTATCTCATGAGATTTACACTGGGTCATTGTCATATCAAGTTCACTATAAAATATGTCAATTACTTCTTCTGTGCTATCTGCTGTTGGTGCATATATTTGGATAAAATTGATATCAATTGGTCTGCCACTCAATTTAACTAACAGGACTCGATCTGGTATTGCCCAAAATCCATTTACTGTTCTTGCCCTTTCTGCATCTAATATTATGCCTACTTTCATGCTTATTTCCTCCAGAATAAATTATTTTGTAATTGTCAGAATACTTTTCACCTGTTCCGGTATATCGCATTTCACATAGCCGTCATACATTTACATTTATTCTTTCCATTTCCATCTTGATGTTATCTAATTTTCCAGTCTGCATTAGTGTCCTGACATTCCAAGTTCCTATGTTTAAGTTATCTTTAATTCTAATGTTTTGGTATATCAGTGACCAATTATGTTTTTTCTTTAAACCTTTATTTGTTTCGTTCACGAGATTGCCCGTCTTGGTGTCAGGTAGAACTTGAAATGTGTTCAGAAATGTTTCCTGGATTTCGCAACAAAGGTTATCAACAGTTCCATCTCCGATTGCTCCCCTGTATTTCAACGACGTATCTAAGATTCATACTGAACTTATCCTTTGAGCCTTTATGAATATTTTATACGGGGCGAACAACTTGTGAACACATGCAAATACCACTACATTAGGGTGGCCATATTGTTCAACACAATATAAGACGCTGAAACATATTTTTTTTTACATTCAAACAACAAGCTAATGAAATCACATTGATTTTGTGCTTTCTTATATTTTTCTGATGATAAAATCTTCTTCAACAAAGTTGGGCTACGTTTTAAATATGCATAGAAATCAGAGCACGAAAGCTCCTTGAAATTGTACTGCACAAGTAGAGTGCTTTTAATGGAATATACACTCAACATGTTCCTTTCTTTTGTCCATAGACCCTGCATAAGTGAAAAAAGTCTCTCAACATTGGCGTTGTGCCCAGGAATTGCAGAAATAAATTGTGCAAGTCTTAAGAATTCTGAATGCAGGTCAACATTTCTCGATTTTTCAAAATATTTAGTCCATTTCTGCTGAGCCAGTAGCTGACGGAATTCTTCGTGACTGATATGACTTTCCACACGTTTTTTTAATTGTTCAGTTGGTCGAAGCAATGTGTGTCATCAATGTGAATGCCTTTATCATTTAGATATTGCAATGAGGCTTCCACATCTTTCCACACAGGTACTTCATTGCAAGGTCATCCAGGAAAAAATTGCAAAATCTTCTAATGGCTGTGTCCATTTGTCTAAATATTCAATACAACTGGAATAAAGGAGCTTCACATCTTTATGAAAACTGTCACACAAATGATCAAACCCCACTCTACGTTTCTGTGCAATTTCTGACTTAACTTAAAGAGGCACAAATTCTTGACCTAGACGTTCAGTAAGAATGTCTTTCACTGCGTTTAAACTGTTGCAAACCTCAACAATTGAGTTGCTTTCTCTTTCAATCTGTTCAATATGGCACTGAAAAATACTCATAAGTGAATGGTCCAATCACAGATACACCTCTGCAAAGTCTTGTTCAAAAAACTTTTTGATGACTGTAGGTGGATTGTCTTGTGACTGAAAAAAAGCCTTCAGTTCCGGAAACATCTGGATCATTCTTGCAACACATGGGAATAATGACAGCCACCTTGTTCTGCCTTGGTTGAGGAGTTGTCTGTATTCTATGTCCACAAAATTCCTTCAACTCCTCCGTTCGAAGTGAATGAATATTAAAATATTGGTCAACCTTATTAAGAATATTTTCAATATCAATGTCAAGTTTTTCAACAGCATTGTGAATGCAGTTGTTCAAAACATGTGCTAGACAGCCTACACCAAATAAATTTTTCGTCTGTATACAGTCTTTAATTTTACAATCCCATTGTTACCCTCTGCATTTCGCCCAGTTCCACCAAACATTGTGTTACAGTTATCCCCAGTAAATGCAACACACTTCTCCAAGAGGTCATATTTTATCATGGTGTCTGTTACATATTTTGAAATTGTTTCTGCTGTCTCATTTTGTGTATTCTGCAACTCAATTAACTTAGACTGTAGACCACCAACTTTCCAGTCAAAATACTGAATGATTATTGGAAATATTTTGACAGAGCCGTGATTGCTTCCATCAGTGGAAACTCCATAGTATGGAATGCTGCTTTCCTTCAGTGCTTCCAAAGCTGCTTCAGTAGAATGCTGTGCAATCACAGAAATGATATTAGCAGCTGTTTTTGTTTTGGCACATGAGAATTTGCTGGCGATGTCTGAATCGTGGAAAGCATTCTTGAGTAACACTGAAGTACAATCCATTGATCTGACAGAGTTGTGATGTTTTACAGTATGAAAAGCAAAAGCACCCTCGGCCGCGGCAACTTCAAACCTTTCCTCGCTTATTTCTTTAGTAAAAAATGTCAGTTTTGATTGCAAACATTCAGACGCAAGTGCTTTCTTGTGCTTTTCTGTTTCTATGTGTTTTTTTTTTCTTTCAAAATCAGATGCACCTTTATTTGCTACTGATACAAATGTGCCGCCTCTGCATACAAGACATTCTGCTTCATACTCTTGTCGACCACTGGAAAAGCCCTGAAATTTTTTTTTCAGTTCATTTATAATATTATTTGTAATTTGCAATAGACAACGAAGTTATATCATCATCATCTCAGCCCGTAACCCGTCATGGGTCGTAGGGGTGCCATGGTGGAAGCATCAGCAGACAGGGTCCTCCACTGCTCTCTATCCTCAGCAATGCGTACAAGTGTGGAAAAAACCGTGTCCTGCCCATTCTTTGATGTTATCAGCCCAGGATTTTCTCTGCCTTCCTCTTCTCCGTTTACCTTCGACTGTCCCCTGAAGGATCGTTTTCGAAAGGGAGTCATGACGAGTTACATGCCCAAACCAGGCAAGCTTTCGATGTTTCACTATTGACAAAAGTGGTTCTTGGTGGCCTGCATAGGTGTTTATCTTCTCTCTAACATAGACATTTGTTTTGTGCTCTTTATAGCAAATGCGCAAAATTCTTCTATAACATTTATGCTCGAAAGCCTGAATCCTTCGCTCCGTATCTGCAGTGAGTGTCCAGCTCTCACACCCATACAAGAGAATAGATAATACAAGTGATTTGTATAATTTGATCTTCACAGGAAAACTGATGTTACTTTTCCAGATCACATTCAACTTTGTCATGGCAGCTGAGGCCATCTCAAGTCTTGTCTTGATTTCTTTACTTGATCTTCCATCACTACATATAGTGGACCCGAGATATTTAAAGGTGTTAACTTCTTCTAACGTTTGCCCATTTAACGTAATGTTGGTCGGAACATGTTTCTTATGGCTATTCACCAATATCTTGCTTTTTTCTATATTAATTTCCATCCCATACGTTCTTGTTACTTTCTCCAGTCTAGAGGTAAGGTCTTGAAGTTCTGATTCTGATCCAGCTATCAGATCAATATCATCAGCAAAACGTAGGTTGCACAGAGGTCGGCCTCCAATCGATATGGTTGATTTATAATCGTAGAGAGCCTCCTGCATAATATGTTCTAGATAAATATTAAAGAGCACTGGGGACAGGATACATCCCTGCCGAACTCCTACAGTTGTTTTGAAAAATTCTCCAATGTCGTTGCTTGCAAAAACAGCACTGCTTGCGTCCTTGTATAGTGCTTCAATGATATCTATGATGTTGGTATCAAAATTGAATTTTCTCATTACTTGCCATAAGCCTTCATGCCAGACTCGATCGAAGGCTTTTGTGAAATCGATGAAGTTATGGTATAAATCGTGTTGATGTTGGAGATGTTTTTCGATAAGTACTCTAATATTGAAGATTTGTTCTGAGGTACTTCTTTTTGGTCTAAAGCCAGCCTGTTCCTCTGACAAGATTTCTTCTGATTTCTGTTTTATTCTGTTCAAAAGTATCCTTAACATCACCTTACTTGGATGACTAATAAGGCTAATGGTTCTGTAGTTCTTGCACATTTTAGATTTCCTTTCTTTGGAAGCGGTATTACTAATGACTGCGTCCATTCTTTTGGCCATTTTTTTGTACTCCATATCTTCTGGCAAATTGTTGTCATGATTTTTACTATATCTGGTCTTCCATATTTCAAGAGCTCTGCTGGGATATTATCCACACCCGGTGATTAGCCCCGTATTAATGGACTCACATTGATCAGCTACCCATTTTTCTTTGGCCTGTTTCATTTTCTTCCTAATATTTTTATTCATCATCATCATCATCAGTTGCCATCTCCACAACGAAGGTTGGCTGTAATGGATCTCCAACGTCTTCTGTCTCTTGTCTTGATGGTGCACTCTGATAGACTCTTTCCTGTCCATCTCTTGATGTTGTCTTCCCACTTATAGCGCTGTCTTCCCCTTGCACGTTTGCCTTCAACTCTCCCTTCTGTTATGGTCTTCTGCAAGGTGTTATGCCTTTTTATGTGGCCAAAGTATTTTAGCTGTCGAACTTTGACCTCCCTCATTAGTTCTCTTTTCATACCTAGATTTTCTAGGACCTGCTTAGTTGTTTTCATCTCTTTCCATGAGATACGCCCCATTCTTCTATATATCCACATTTCAAGAGCCTCAATTCTTTCTTCCAACTGCTTATTCATCGTCCATGTTTCTGCACCATACAGAAATGCAGAATATATATAACACTTTATGATTCTCATTTTTAATTTGTGAGATAACTGTTTGGATGTCAGTATATGTTTCATGTTGTTGAATGTAGCTTTGGCCATTCCTATTCTCTTCTTGATTTCTGTTTCACATCTGCCATCTTCTGTTATTATATGACCGAGATATACGTAGCTCTTGACTTGTTCCAGGATTTTCCCATTTACGCTTATCTTTAATGTGGGTTTATCGTCTGTTTTGCTAATTAACATAGTTTTTGTTTTCTCAATATTAATGTCGAGTCCATATTCATGACTTATACTGTTCACTTGCTTCACTAGTTCTTGTAACTCCTGTTCGCTTTCAGCTAACAACACGGTATCATCTGCATATCTAAAGTTGTTTATTGACCTTCCACTGATGTTCAGTCTTGGTATTTCCTGTATCTGTTTGAAAATTTTTTCGGTGTATAAATTAAATAGGCAGGGGGACAGCACACAACCTTGTCTGACACCTCTTTTTATGTCTATGTATGGTGAATAATTCCTTCCAGATCTTACTGTGGCAGTTTGCTCCCAATAAAGGTTACTGAGTATTCTTATATCTTTTCCATCAATACCTATGTCTTCGAGGCATTCAATTATTTTCTCATGATGGACTCTGTCAAAGCCTTCTTATAGTCAATGAAGCACATGTACATACTTTTTTGGACCTCTGTATATTATTTTTTCTGCTAATATTCTTAGGCAAAATAATTGCCTCTCTTGTTTTCCACTGTTCCGTCTAAAACCAAACTGACTTCTTCCTGGATTTCGCTGTCCCTACTTTACTTTTTATTCTTTCCTGTATGATTTTTGAGCATAT
>JAMPIV010016615.1:0-73323 GCA_024509875.1 Oreohelix idahoensis | reverse complement strand
GCCCTAAGTGAGCCAGCGACTACCAGACGGTCAGATTACTGAATTCTCTGGGAGGTGGTGCTACACCAAATTAATTGGAAGTGGCCGGGACAGCAATGACCGGCGAGACGTCTGGATGTTGGATTACGCCATAAATATCTCATCATACGTTACGAAAACTAGTCCAAATCTCCTAAGGCATTAAAGCTCGCCTAATGACCTCCTATGAACCTTCAAGTCCCACTAGGAAGCCAACAGAAGTCCACCACTGATCCTGTGCATATGCCCCATACCAATGCACAAACCCCGAGGAAAAACACAAGAAAAGTTCTATGACGAACTTAACACCTCAATCATCTTCATCAGTTCCTAAATCTCGAGAATCTTTATTAATCTCGGCGACTTTCAATGCCCAGGAGTAGGCACTGACCCACAATTACCTGGGAAGTAAATACTATGGAGGAATAACATGGCATAGGCAAATGTAATAGGTAAATAGGCCCTCCTACTACTCAGCCTTGTGTGCCACACCATGAATTTTTGTCCATACACGAACACCAATGTTTCGCCTCTACCCACTTCGAAAATTAAAAACAATATGGGATGCACCCCCGATCCAAACCCAGTGGCATCTCATTGAATTATGTCCATTCACGAGAAGGAGCGACAGACGTGACGTGAGAGTGACCAAGGCCAGTGTTGTGGCCGAAATGCCTGTGACTGACCACAGGCAGAATGTAATCAAAACACAACCTTAACAAACATCCCAAGCCGAAGACACCAGAGTCAGAAACCCCTTGAAGAGGCTCAACGTCCACAAAACTTAAAAGCGAAGTCAACCCATAGAGCGTCATAAGACTTGGGACACCTTCTGGATGGACTATGAGCTCGGTCAAACCACTATAGAGAGGAAAAATTGGGCCACTTTTAAAGCACATTGGTACCTCTGTAGCCTCTGAGATCTTGAGATATAACACCACGCAAGAACCCCGACTGGTTTATGAGAATGATGAATATTAAAAAAACACTGCTGGCTGAACAAAATATTCAGCTTTTGCTCAGAGTACTATCAGACAGCAATACCTTTCCTTATAAAATCCAGCAAAACAGGCAGCTCTTTACCACAATATTCGACAGAGTTGTACCAGATTAAGCGACAGGAAGATGCATTGCTGAATGAATTATCAGCAATAAAGCAGACGAGGATCACAGAAGAGATATACAAGCACATAAATGACCCTCAAAGCATCATTTTATGCATGCCTGGACAAGCGAGAATTTATGGGCCTCACATGCGATATCAAATTCAATCACTCGAGTCCTAACTCTGATGGCATGGCATTCGCTCACTTGATAAAGAACGCAGATTATGGAACGCTTGGGCACAACACTTCAACGCCATCTTTATAATTGTCCGCATCTACCGTCAATCGCATATTCCAGGCCAATTGCATAGTATAACTCGCGAAGTTTACCAGTCGATTGTACAGACTTGACCTTCCACACCAGCATGGTAAGAGGATCATACGAAAGCGCATAGTGCTAGTTCTTATGTCCAGCGGCAAAGCCCCTATGGCATCCACGCTGCAATCCTTGCTGAAGATTTATTATAGGTGGATCACATCTCACGGCAGGCATTGCTTGCTGCAAGTATGACTTAACAGTTCCTCTTTCCCAACTCAGTATGGGATTGAAGAACAGTATAACATTATGCAGTGAATTACAAGTTGACTACCATCGGTTCACATTATACAATGCGAGAAAGGGAAATCCATTCGACTACAATTGTGCATCAAAACCTCATTTGGAGGTTTCAATCCCTAGTTATCTATATGGATAGGAGCGCATTAAAATGCATTGCTCGAAGTCCTGCTCAATCGGCTTGGACTTGTTCATCGCTCACGATTCGTCAAGGGGGGACCTTAATTCTGAGAGTCAGTTGTGAGTTTCTCTGGGAGCTAGGCTCTCGCGCAGGGCCCGTCGATATTGGATATTCTGCCTAGTCTCGCCAAACTTCGCAGGAAGACAATTTGATCATTGGAACAGCACACAGTAGACATATACAAACAGACACATTATTGGACTTGCCCCAAGGCACCTCCTTTTGACACCTGTCAATAGTGGACGGACTATGGGAAAATTAATTATTGGCGAAAATTCGCCTGTCGCCGATAAGTTCATCTCAATTGTCCCGCCAGTTTCATGAAGGTAGATGGCTACGCGTATTGAATGATGGAGAACCCTCTCTGAATCCCTTTCCCGTTCACAAATGGTGTCAAACAGGGGTTGTGTATTGCTCGCCCACGACACTATTCAGTATGATATTTGCTGCCATGCTGTTACTACTCGTTACGCATGGACAGTAAGCGACGCGACGGCATAATTTAATCATCAGATACAGGACAGATTGGGAAACTGTTCAATTTGAGACGATTACAGTCCTTTACGAAGGTGGAAGGTGAACGAATGCACACAATGATCTCTGAAACCTCGTCTTATTGCGGACGACTGTGCCCATCAACACCTGCTACAGATATCTGGACATGCAATGACAATATGAGGAGGCTTTCTGTAGCGTCTTGTGTTTGCACTTTGGCTTTACCATCAATACGACGAAAATCTGAAGTCAATGTTGCAACCTGCGCCACTGGGATGAATCTTACTGTGAACCAAATTATCACAGTAAAGAACAAAACGTCTCCAAAATGGTGGGACACCAATCACTGTCATATATGTCAGTACCTCTTTACCAAAGGATGCGGATATCGAACCACTCAGAGTCGTAACATTACAGAATAGCAAAGCGCAAAGTAGCCGATTTTCGCAAGACGGGGACCTAAGAGTAAAATGTCTGGGACTCGCACATAGGAATTTAGTGAAGCACCACCCCACAGATACAAGAGATATATTTCATATTGCAAATAGTACGTCCACTTACCCCTTCGATGTAATGCTAGGTGAAACGAGGTAAACATTGTCTAGCTGAACATGCAAAGAAGCTTAATGCAATTATTACTAATGAGCGTGTCCTTCGCGCCCGGATCCTCAGGATTAAGGGGGGGATTGATAGCAGTATCTCCTAAAGTTCTGAGGTCCTCATGAGTCAGTCAGCAAAATAATTCGCTAAGCATCAACATCATTGCTTGCCAGAGGGCCCAAAACAAGATGGGGTTCGCGGAACATGTTGTTCGCCAGTGAACTCTGAAAACATGCTCGCGTCTCCTCAAAGAAGTTGCTAGTACAGCAAGAAACTCTTCCACACGGGTATATGCGAACAGCAAATGGGACAAAAGAAAACGCTGCAAGGGGACCCAACTGAGAAGCATGGTTGAGCAGCCTTCGAATAATTGTAAGTCTTCTCCTGGGATGACTATCGCCCCAGCAACGCTGTGCCAGGCAGACAAACATTTACTTCAAGGATTCTTATATATTATATAGTTATAATTTACCTAATATATATATATATATTTTTTTATTAATATTGAAATATTTTATATATATTTAAATATTATTATTATTATTTATAGATAAATTTATATATATAAATATATATAAAATTTATTTATTTATAATATTATAATTTCATAGCCATACTTCGTAAGCAGAACAATGCTATTATTATTGTTATTACATTGTTGAAATTACCTCTCGATGTAATGAAAATATAATATCAATTAAGCTTTTCAACTCTATCCAGGACCGACCCACTGTCAAAATCACGTCATCAACGTTTAGACAATCTGAAAATTTTTATTTTATCTCCATCCATGTCACCCCCCCCCCCAAACTCCCCATTTGCCCCAACCTCATTTAAATTGCCTTAGTTAAAGCATTTATGTAAAATACATATATATATTTAATTGAAGTTTTGTTCGCAAGTAATAATTTGTTTTTCCACGCATCACTAAAACTAAGTGCTAATCTTCTTCCTCGATGTAATATGCCCGTGACGATCCTGTTATATAAGATTTAATTGTATCAGATTAAATAGTCCACGCGATAAATTACCGCAATAGTAAAGTTTGCAACCTGGTAAGGTTAAGAATAGAATAATTATAAGGTAAGTAATCATATATGCCTAAGAGAACATTAAATTTGCATTGCCAACAATTGCATAATTAATTATAATTAAATAATATATTCTCATGCCTCACCAAATCGTAATACATAATAAATGATCAACAGATTTCCTAAATTCACTCTGCTGCTTTTTTTTCCCCAGCCTTCCTCATATCTCGGTATGCAAGTTATCTTACCAATAGCCTAACAGCTGGGTTAGATTTGGAATATGACGCCACTTATAATGTTTCAAACACCGCTTCAAAAAACCATTTTTATCTTTCCAATTTTGATTTAGCGGGATTTCCAGCTCTGCATTCTCAGTAGATAATTACTGGTCACACACACAATTTGTCAACAATGTCGGAAATGTCAATAGTTAGTAATTTTTCTCGCCACAGGGCTGCATGTTCCAAGAGAGTTTGTGAAGAAATATAATCTGGCTCAATAGCCCAGTATAGGTATTTAGTCTTTGAAAAACCCGTTTGTGAGATTTATACTTTGTCTATTTCTGGAGGCAAACACACTGCCAGACACGTTTTAACTTGTAGACCCACGTGGTTTAAGCTAAAATGTTTCTACTTCACAGATAATTCTCGTCAGTATTAAAACCGCTGATAAAGTTGGGCTACCTCAGTTTCACTGTATAAAGAGAAAATAACATATAAAATACTTATTCATACTATTCACTCGGTTATAACTTACATTATAAACTGCAAGCGTAGAGCTTGTCTTATCGTTTAAACTACCGTGAAATAATTATATTCAGAAAAAATCAATCATCATGAATTAGAAATACATACGTATTTCGTCAATACTCAATGATGAATCAGTGCAGTTATAAGTTAGTTTAAAATATTCTCGACTGATTATTAGCAGTTTAATTAAATTCATTTACAGCTGCATGAGTTTAAGCTAGAAATTATAGTTTATTCTGCTTTCCACTTTAACATGTCAACTAGAGAATATAAAAAGTTAGTTGCTTATCCTTTACAGGACGTGGCAATCAACCCCAGCTTTTATTGGCTGCTTGTGATTTTTCTAGGCAATTTTTTCATTCAGTAGTTTGCCATTGCTTTCGGAACGGTACGGCGCTTATACCATTGTTAAAAATCCACACATAGCGATCTGCTACCAAACCGCCTGCAGCAGGTTTCGAACCTGGTATATCTGGATTATGAAACTACATTCATATCCATTAGGCCACAGACTAGAGAATATAACGGACTTATAATTTAATCTCTCTGCACAGAAATCTAACTAGTAAAATGGAATAAGCGATTGATCACTAAATCACTCAACACTACTAGATAAATATATTATTACCTCCAAACAGAACTACAGACTAACACCATGAACTAGAATAATTCAATATAAGGGTATTCCAGACTTCGTCAAAAATGTCGAGAAACTAGGACTTCGCAATACACAAGATATTTTCTAGCACTAGCGATCTGTCTACTGCAGCTGGAGGATGACTGAATGAAATCAAGTCCAAACTGCGTGTATAGATATCTGAAACAGACAAAGGATGCCACGCTATTTCTCAAAACCCGAAATAGATCCCCGTCTCCCCCTCTCCTCTTAACACTTCACATTAACTCAGACGCCGGCCATAAACTGCCAATGCGCGTCTTTACGCCTCCTGCTAACTACGGTCATTTCTGAGCGATGCGTGTTTCGCCTCTCACACCTCACGCCGAGAAACTAGCCATAGAAGCGCTCGTGTCATGGAAAAATGAGACGAATTGTCTGCCATCCTGTCTGTCTAGAACGAATTCTCACACTATTCGGTCTCGTCACGGCTTTACTTAATAGCAATAAAATGCGTTTCTAAATAAAAAAAATAAACAGGTGAAAGTTTGAATGGGAGAGTATATTTTTCGCAATCAAACGAATGCGAACAAATAAAAGAGCGATAATCGAGTAGAAGACACGGGTAGAGTAAGAAAAGAATATTGAAATTTTATTGATCATAATCTCTATGCCACAGACGTCCCCCCTTTAAGATATGGAAGCACTCCATGTCTACGTTATGGAAATAAATTTCCTATATCCGTAGCTTCAGGGTGTCTGTTCTCTTCCCTCTCATCTCCCCCCTCCGTCTCTATCCAACTCCTCCTCGTGTCTGCTCCAACCTTCTTCCTTCTCTGGAATGTCGGCCGTGTGCGCTTGAAAGAGCGTTGCCGCTTTTGACATTTTTGAAAGATTCCGTGTGATTTCAGTGGAATTTCCCTGCCACCATCGTCATCTTCGTCAATTTTGGCGATCGTCAGGAGATGTTCGGAGGTCGGCACCGGTCTTTCCAAGAATTTCTTTAACAGATTTAAATGGAAAACCTTCTCCTTTCCTTGAATAGAGATCTGGTAGTAAGCCTTAGAAATCTTTTTTCAGGACGGTAAACGGCCCTTGCCATCCGATCCTCAGTTTGTTGTTCCCGGTAGGGAGTAACACCAAAACTTTCTCTCCTGCTTCCAGTTCTCTGTCTTTCGCGACTTTTCTGTATCGGTTAGCGTGCTTTGCGCGTGGTCGCTTAAAGTTGGTCGTTGCTAGGTCCCATCCTAGTTTCAACCTTTCCTTTAAATCCGATACGTATTTACTGGCTTAGATGACTGTCTCATCAGCCTTCTGGTCTGTCAGCGACTGAAGTAAGGCTTCAAGCGGCCCCTTTATAGGTCTGCCGAATAAAAGCGTAGCTGGCGGAAATCCCGTGGAAGTATGTGGAGCTTCTCTGTAGCTAAATAAAGCTGCAGGAATACAAAGATCCCACTCTTCAGGTTTCACTTGTGCCAGTTTACTTAACATCACGTTGAGGTTTCCATTAACACGTTCTACTAACCCACTTCCGGCCAGAGTATAAGGCTTTGTATAGATGTGTTTGTTCCTCAAGATCTTCATGATCTTATCCATCAACAGGCTTCGGTATGGAGATCCGTTATCCGTCAACACTTGTTGAGGGAATCCCAACCGAGTGAAAATCTGCACCAGAGCTTCTGCGACATGCTTGGCGTCCGCGCATGTAAGCGGTATAGCTTTTGCCCATAAAGTGCATGTGTCGACTAGAGTCAGGACAAACCTGTTCCTTCTTTTAGTCCTTTCTAAGGGTCCTCAAATGTCGATCACCACCCGTTCAAATGGTGTTCCCATTATTGGCATTTCACCCATGTGGACTGGTAGTCCGTTGCTTGAGTGGCACACGTTGGCACTGGGCACAGGATTTCAAATACCTGATAATATCAGTATTTACTCCTGGCCACCAATAATGAGTAGTGTGGCAGTTAGGGAACGATTTACAGTCAAAGGGAAGGAATAAAGAGAATTATGAATGGGAAGGTTCAGATAGAGTACAAAAAGGAGATGCGCGAACAATGTTGCGCATGACAGAGGTGAACGATAAATCTAGTGAATCACGCTTTCTCAGGGGCAGTCCAGAAGCGTGAGGCAGAGAGGGAAGCCGCATATACGCGGCAGCCATGTTAATGGCAGTATTCAAGTAGTTTATGTGATAATTATTTCATGGACAAGAAGTAGTTTGGGTAATGATTAACCCGAAATATTGAACAGTGAGAAATTGTTGTCTATTCAGAAAGGAAAAGGTACGTAGAGTGATTTACAATACATATAGACAGTAGTCATATTCTTCAGTGAGGCAAGGGAAATTAACACCCCCGGAGATGTCCGGTCCCATCAAGATAACCTGAACACTGAGAGAATATAAATAACAATAATCTAAGAAATAGAGACTATAGCACCTGAATGATCACTGATGGTTAAGAGGTCAGAAGGTGTGGATTCGATACTGGGCGAGAGAGAGTGGTGAAAGAATGAACTTACATTGTATATTCTATGATGGACCAAATGTGGAAGTCAGAGCAGGCAGCAATGATCCTTTCATATGTAAATAAAAACACTAGGGGCCAGAAGACGCAGCAATAGAGACCGCAGTCAGCGACTCATAGCTTGACTGCCTGCGTCAGGACCAGCAAACCAGAGCTGGTCAAGACCTTGCTCCACCTCCACGTGGTGGAATCGCAATGGGAAGGGCTAAAAACCGATCCTTAATACAAATGCCCGAGCGACAAGTCGGATATGTGTTCGACCGCATACGGTGCAGAGATTTCACATGCGATCGAACGGTTGTAAAAAAACAGACACAAACCAAACGCACCGCCCTTTACATGTGCGAAACGAAGAAGAAAGAAGAAAGAAATAAACACTATTCAAATTAACCATGGCGTTATCGATCGGATCACGTGCTGTGTTTGTGTGAGACTGGTAGTGGTAACAGCAAAAATATAGTATTTAACCAAATAGGTAATGCAAACCTGGGACAGACATTGCCATAGATGATTCATAAATAATACAACCATAAGCCTGCCACATTATTATTGTTTTTTGGTGCCGTAACCACCTCTAGCACACACACACAATTTTTATAAATAGGAGTTTCAGAAACTATGCTTTATGGGCTGTCATCTCTCCTCGCTTCAGCAGAAGACATAGAGACGTAATGACGCTGTAACAGATTTCAACAACCACGATAACCGGGCAAGATAGCCAGGATAATACCTACCAGAATAAATCCACAGACAGAAGACCACCATTATTACATTTTCGTATCTGTGGGCAGACTCAACATACAGTGGAACTCGGGCAGAGTACAAAAGAAGAAAACAAAATTTCACTATTTACGTTTTTCGATAACATTGATAAAAAACAAAAAGAGTGCACAACAGTGTAAGTTATATAACATGAGAACAACGTGATACAGTATCGGAATCCAGGCCAAGCAGAACGTTCGGTCCGAAAACCATTCGGAATTTTCGTTTTTGCAAATTCGAACGACACGAGAACTAAGTTGCCACAACAAGGCAAGTAACCACGGCTCACATTTACAATTAAAGAGCCAGGACCCTACCTCAGCCAGCATTGTACATCAGTCATTCAACACCCAGTGATCAACGGTACAAAACACACGCACTGGGTGATGACCAGATCTTCAAGAAACCACAGACGGCTGAAAAACGCCTGATAGGAGGGCAGGACAGTTCAAAGTGTAACAGGATAAAGGGGGGGGGGGGGGGGGGCTGGACAGCGTTGAGAACCACATGGTCACCGATCGGGACGCCAGATCAGAAAATCAGGTCAAAGATTTTTGTTTCTGCTCGCCTCATGCACGAGTCGGGGGTCGCAAGATCATGCGGGTTACCAATTTTCACATGTCATGTAACGTTCAATTCGGAAACAAATTGTTTTATTCAAATCTTCTAGCACGGGGGTACACTCATCCACCATACCCCCCCCCCACCCCCCCCCCCCCCCCCCCCCCCCCCCCCGACGAACAGGTCCGAGTTTTTCGCCGCAAGTAGTCTTAAGCGGACATAGTGTGCAGTACAGTAAACCGAATTCACGGATAGAAGGCATTGTGTGTTAGACAAACCAGTGTGTGTAGTCCGGATGGTTATAAAAATTAACAATTGTGTTTGTGGATGAAAGAAAAAAGAAAAGTCTGTCACGCGGCGCAATATCGCGACAACACGAGTAATCAACGCAGACGTCTTAATAATTAGTGTAATTTGTACATCTTATACGTAATTATATTGTTTTTAAATGTTTTTATTGTTGTACCTTATTATTAGTCTTAGTATTATTCTGAAAGATTTGGGAGTTATCTTACCTTCCATGATGGAGGGTGAAATTCGTTTATTCACCATAGGGACGCCGAAAGAAAAACATCAGGAATGTATATATTTCGATGGATATCACCATCGTTATGTTAAATTATAGAATTATAAAGATACACCTGAGTATCTAGTTGGTGTAGATTATTTTCCATAACTTGACCTCGAAACCCTCGAATCGGTCGTGTTGTTGGATCGAGGGGTTGATACAGTTAGTTAACAATTCACTAACGTAAAAACAAGCAATGTTTAATGCCGAGAAACAGAACCCAGTCTCGACAGTTAAAACATGATCACTCTAATATCTTGTGGGCTACTGGAGATTTCAAAAAGTTGGGATTACTTGTTTATGTAAGACACTAATAGTGATCAAGACTGGAAGGAAAATAGGAAAGAACGTAAAGTAAAGACTCGCTGGGATAATTTACTAAGTTTGACTGAGTTGGGTGTCTCGCGTCGAGTGTAGATCGGAGCGGGGAAGGGCATAAATCTCGATAATTAGCATGGAAGAATAAAAGGGCTAAATCTACGCATACTCTGGAAGTATTGATAGTATCGTCACACAGACGGGAGTTAGTGCCATTATCGCAAAATTACATCTAGAAAGTCAGCCTAGCATCGTCTTATCATCTGGGTACCTATCAAAGAGATGGTCTAATATCTAGCACTAAGATTATACAAGACAGTTGTAAGGATGAGATATTTCAAGCTCTCAAATGTACGACATTTTACGCGCTCTCAACTAACGACGCTCTTGATACCTACAAAATGGATTGTACTTCTATGATAAGGCACTTTCTAAGAATACCTAAGGATCAACACATTACCCAAGCATGAACATTAATACACAATCATGAGTGGTGGATTTTAACGCCAATATGTAGGTGACAAAACAACGATGGAAGATGACAAAAGATAATCTCGGTACTCATGGCATAATCGGCTGTATGAATCAAAATGGGCGAAAGACTTCTAGAACTTTGTGAAATATCAAACCTCGTTGTGGCAAACACCATCTTTCCACATAAGAATATCCACAAGATAACATGGAATTCACCTGATGGCAGAACTAAGAACCAGATAGATCACTTCTGCATAAGCGCTAAATTTCGCTCATCAGTTCAAGACGTCAGAGCATACTGAGGTGCAGAGATCGGAATCGCGATCATAACCTCTGCATAGCTAAAATGAGAATTAAACTGAAGAAGTTTATTACCAACCGAATAAAAATAGAAGAATAGATGTACACAGACTGCAATCAAATGATATAATAGAAGGAATAAAAATGTCAAAATGAACAACTATTTCGATGCTTTAGGCAAAATTGACAACGATATCACCACCAAGACAATCGATACTAAATGGGAACAACTGAGAACAGCAAAGACAGAAGCAGCTGTAGCAACCACCGGATACCTAGTACAAAAAAAGAAAAAATGGATGAGAGAAGATACTTGGGATAAAATACAAGAAAGGAAAACAGCAAAACTTAAACTACTAGCGGCAAGTACACATAATGCAGTTGAATCTTGCAAACTAACTTATAACTTGTTAAATAAAGAAGTGAAGACAAAAACTCGAAGAGATAAAAGACATTTCATCAATGAACTGGCCGTAGAAGCTGAAAATGCTGCAAGAACTGGTAATAGTAGGTGCCTTTATCAAATTACAAAACAACTATGTCACCAGCCTACTGCTATGGAAACACCTGTTAAAGGTAAATTAGGGAATTCAATACCAACAGAAAAAGAACAAATGAAGAGATGGGCTGAGCACTTCATGGAGGTGCTAAACAGACCACCACCAACAGTAACACCTGATTTTAATAATGAAACATCCACAACCACTTTGCCAATAACTTGCGATGAATTCACGCTGGACGAGATCAAACAAGCCGTTAAAAAGATTAAAAAATTTTAAAGCTGCTGGAGTTGACGAAATTTCAGGGGAAATGATTAAAGCAGTTAATGACAAAAACCTCTTGAGAATTTTAGATATTATAAATGAAGTATGGAGAGAAGAACAACCACCACAACAATGGAAAGACAGTATTATTGTAAAGTTACCGAAGAAAGGTGATCTATCAGACTGTAATAACTGGCGTGGTATATCTCTATTATCAGTACCTGGAAAATTATTATGTTGCATGATGTTAGAAAGACTTAAATTGCATGCTGACGAAAAGATCAGAGAAGAACAAGCGGGTTTCAGGCCGAACGATCATGTATTGATCAAATATTAATATAATCAAAGCGCTATAAGGACAATGCAAGATGTTGTGTCTAGAACATATAAAAGGGAAATACAGAAATGGTTTAACAGGTAGAAACGGGGGGGGTCAGGGGTGAAAACAAGGGCTGTATTTATGGATCTAACATTTGGAAATTACGATCATTGAATATACATACCAAGCTTCGTCTGTTTTAATTCAAATGTTATCTCAGTGTTAACATACGGCTGTGAGAGTTGGAAAAATAACAAAATCATTGGAGAACAAGCTGAATACATTCGAGAACAAATGTCTTAGAAAACTCATGAACATCAGTTGGAAAGAATTCAAGACTAATCGACAAATAAGAGAAGACTCTAGGCAGAAATATGTCTCCGACTATATAAGGAAAAGACGATGGTCATATATCGGTCATGTCCTACGAATGCAAAACAACAGAATACCACTACAGGCGCTCACTTGGGTTCCTGAGGGTAAGCGGAAAAAAAGGAAGACCAAAAAGAAACACTCAGAAGAACAATAATAAGAGAAGGAAGAACGTTGGGCCTAAATAATGTGCAAGAGCTAAGAGGAGTGGCGTCACAACGAACAACCTGGAGAGCACTGGTTTCTGCCTTATGCGCCGTGTTTGGCGCTTAAAGAATTTATTATTATTTATTTATTATTATATATTTATTTCAGGAAACCCAAGACTATTAGAAAAATTTACCGTTCATTTTCAGGTGCAAGTTAGTTTAAGTTACCCGTAAGAAATAAGAATTATTTTTCCAGGGGGGGGGGGTTGTATGATGGCACAGGCCGATAAACAGCACAGTATAACATGCACAGAAGTCAGGACTAAGGCCTTCATAAAGACGCTTACCGACACATTTAGCCAAGGTAGGACAAACAGTGCTAAATAGCAAATATAAAGGTCAATGTCGACTTATTTTTCAGGTAACCCACATGCCTGCCGTAAGGGGCCTTTACCAGGACATGACCAAATATGCAATGTCAATAATAGCAGATAATTGGTGAAAGTTAAAAATTGCGATTTTTTTAATCTGTGATCTGATCACCCGACTCTATCAGAAGGCAAATTCGACCACATTTACTTATTGAAAGTGATCTTAAGCAGAGTATAAATCGTACCGATACGGAAAGGGAAAGGACATGGTCACACTGTGAATAGATGACAACATGGACACAAATAAAAATCCCAGAAACAGTTGCTGTACGGACCACACTAAATTACACAATTAAATAAAAGAAGAATAAGAAATGGCGGTCAGAAATTTTGTGGCAGACGTTAGAAAAGGGAAGTCCATAGAAATAATTAACATCAAACAGAAGCAAACCTAAACAGAAGTGCCAGATATGAACACAGACAACGGTTGGGAAATGAAGGTAGAACCGCTAGGAAGTGTGGTAGAAACATAATAGGATTCTGGTCGCAAAATATTACAATAAAGGAAGGAAGGTAATAGGAAGAGGACCATGGACAAAGTCAGGTTAGGACAAAAGTCAGGAGAAAAGGGAAAACCATACAAGAGAGGACAGGGTCACGCGTTGGTACACAAGAACCGAACAAAAAAATGGAACAACGATGATTAGTGCCGAAAAACACATAACTGAGATTGATACTGTATCGTCACATTTGGGCCAGCACACAATGAGAAAATGACCGTCATGACCAGAAAATGAAAACATGGTCACATAGGTTAAAACAAGACGAGAAAGTTAGATTCCCACTCAGTGTAAAAAAGGATTAACCAACCAACGGCTAAAGTAGTTTTTTATGATACCACGCATAGGATAGCATCGAGTTAAAGAATACGAAAGATAAACTGATGCAAGATTAATACTGGGGGAACGAGAAAGTAAGTTCAGCGAAGGTGGACAATAGGAAGAGAAGATAGAAGACAGTCAGGACATGGACCACATCCTATAGGCGTCCAAGGCAGTAAGAAGACAAGTCAGGACTGGAAGAGATAAGTCCAGAATACGAAAACAGTACCAGCTTGAATAGAATCAGACTTCGATTCGTCAAGTGGGAGGAGAGGAATAGAGTTATGCACTCCGACGGCTTATGGATTAAGGTCGGAGAGCTCGAGCATATAAGGCGACGAAGGCCATTAGGAAATTTATTGCGAAAAATGAGAAGTGAATCCCTGGATGTATAAATCAGATAAAGAAAATTGAAGAAACAGATATGGTTGGACACAGATATGAGGTAATTACACAGAAGAGGGATAGAATCAATCCAGGAGGAAATGTCGACGCAGGACAGTTAATGATAGCAGAAATGCAGTAGACGGAGGTAGGTCGTCAGAATCGGTGTTTTACTAACTCAGACAGTGTAGTGTTGAGGAGAGTGACGTAGTCACAGACACAAAACAGTACTTAATAGAAGAGAAGGAGAGTATAGTACCAAGAATTAAGGGAAGAAGAAGGAGACGAGAAGCAATGTGGAGTAGTTTGTAGAGAACGGGAGTTTCCAGTAGACAATCTGGACTAGAATAAAAGCGGACAGAAGCACAAAGGGGGATACGCATGAGAGACAAATCAGGCAGACTTGCATTGGACGGGAGCGGGTATTAAACCGATGGAAAGCGATTTTGGATGTATAAATCAGATAAAATCGAAGGAAATTACCCAAAAATAGACGAGTTGAGTTGAAGAAGGTAATAGAAAACACCATAAAGCGGCCTATTTTAACTTCTCAAGAAGCATGGTTTGGAGAGTGTAGAGGGGCACTACTTCCTACACAATTTTCCACAAACAGAAATTGAAATAATTTTGGTTCTGGACGAAAATGATAGATGGACGCAAACAGGAAACGGTGGATAGAAAAGGCAGAGCAGGCACTCGTCAACCGACGTCAGAAGTGAATAACGGAAAAAGAAAATATTAGATATAAGTGAAGTCTGAGGGGGAGATGAGGGTTAACAGGTCAGAAAAATGAGGGAAAAGGATAAAATATGTGGGAAGTGAAGAGCCATAAGAGATGGCGAAACTTAAAGTGTGAGTAATATGAGATATTGGCACGGGGAGTATTTATGGGCCATCGGAGATGGCGAAAACAAGAGAATTGCTTAGATAAATTAGTATCGGAAAATTGAGGAGTCCAGTCACGGAGGACGTGACGGGGGGTATTGAGAAGCCACAGGAAGGAATGCACGGACATATAGAAGAGATAGTTCTAGAAGGAACTTTGCAGGAAGTAAAGAAAGCCATGGACGAAAAATGGGAAAAGAGAGATTTTTGCCGGCAGTGGCCGAGTCCTTAGAAGATTTGGGGAGAAACTCATATTTTTTATCTCCGTTATATACGAAGAGAAGAGAAATTGTGTTGAGAAACGTCAGGCGAGGGAACGAAAAACATATAAAAAACGTTAAAAGGTGTTTTAAGAGCGGGCGTGCCCAGACAACAAATGTGGTCTATGGAGGCGTAACCCTCAAACGAAACCATATACAGTAGAAATTGACATGGAGAGACAGTGGTTGTGGAGATAGGAAAAATGATAGATAGCACAAAGAGCAGTTCCAGGGAGGGAAACCGACAAACATATTAAAAACGTTAAGTGCGGTGTTTATCAGACTACAAATGTGTGCTCTAATTTGTGGATAACCTCAACGAACATTATTACACAGAAATTCAGGTCACTGGGATGACCAGTGTTGGTAAAAAAGGAAGTCAAGTGACAGGTCAGCGCTGAAAAACACGCAAAGTACGGTCAAAAAGCGACAACGCGGTTTAAGATAGGTAGACCAAAGAAGTTGAAGTATTTCCGGCCGTAGTAGGACTATAGACCGAGGTCTAATTAAAAAACAAGGGTGGATAGGAGGATGGCCAATTCTAGGTTTGCCTAGATTGTAAATGGCTCCGCCATCATGAAACTCATGTATATAGGGAGACTGACAGAGAAGACATGTTTGGACGGGCCTTTATACGAGAGAGTGGAAGGCCAGTCACTTCACACCAGGTGTGTGGTGAAAGAAGATAATTACTATACGAGGAGTTTACGTGTATGACAACAGGACTGTGCACTGGATGAGTAAAAGGAAAATAAACTTTGTTTCTGGACATGTACAGGAGTTGGCAGGAATGTGAGTGAGAAAGGACAAGGGTTACGACAGTATAAATGTGCGAGGAGAGGTCACTTAAGAAAAGTGACGGGGAAAAGAGTTACTTTCCTCAGTATTGTTATGTTTAATATGTTGTCATGTACGAAAGTAATGACATGATAAGGTGATATGAACAAAAATAATAAGACCACTAAGGAAGTGGAATGTATAACTTGTCAAAAGTATGTTTTTGAAATCATGTAATATTGAGGAGATAGGAGAATAAGCCAAAGATGAGTGGTCGTAAATGGGAACGAGATGTGTTGAATGTACGTTCCCAGTACAATTTATTGGCCGTGTGTAAAAGGAAAATTGTCATTTGGCACAGATAGTAATTGGTAATGTGCTGAGCTAGGGTTGTAACAAGCACATTGCTAAGCGATATTTTTTTGTTTTGTTACATAGTTAAGTCAATAATGGCTGGTACAGTCGTTAAAATAAATTTTTTTCTCATACGGATAAAGAATTTATTGTTAGGAGGACGGAAAAGGGAGATAATGTGGAGGTTAGGGGAACCGATTTACAGTCAAAGGGATTGGAATAAGAGAATTATGAATGGGAAGGTTCAGCTAGAGTACAAAAAGGAGATGCCGCGTAACAATGTTGGAGACTGGACAGAGGTGAACGATATAAATCTTAAGTGAATCACGCTTTCTTCAGGGCAGTCCTAGAAGCGTGAGGCAGAGAGGGAAGCCGCATATAACGCAGGAGCCATGTTTAATTGGCTGTATTCAAGTAGTTTATGTGATAATTCTTTCATGGGACAAGAAAGAGTAGTTTGGGTAAGATTAACCCGAAAATATTGAACAGTTGAGAAAATTGTGTTTAGAAGAGAGAAACAGCGTGAATTAGATATGTATTCAGAAAGGAAAAGGTACGTAGAGTGATTTAGCAATACATATAGACAGTAGGCATATTCTTTCAGTGGATGCAAGGGAAATTAACACCCCGGAGATGTCGGTCATCAAGATAACTGAACACGGAGAGACTTAAATAACATTAATCATGAAATAGAGACTATAGCTCCGGAATGTCACTGATGGTTAAGAGGTTCAGAAGGCTGTGGATTCGATATGGCGAGAGGAGATGAGGTGGTGAAAGAATGAACTTACATTGTATATTCTATGATGGACCAAATGTGGAGGTCTGAGAAGAACTGCAATGATCCCTTTCAATATGTAAATAAACACTATTCAAATTACCATAGACGTTATTCGCATCACGTTGCTGTGTGTGTACCGTGGGGGACTGTGTGGCTTCTCCATACATCTATATTTTAGCTAAACCCACAGAGGGAGGGTCCGTCGGCGGCGTATACGCCGAATCCTTGTACATGGACCATTGCCATTGATGATGCATAATAAATACCACCAATAGTGCCCAAGTTACGGTTTATCCGACTTGGTTTGTGGCCGTTCTGTCCCTTAATGTCCGCCCCCCTCAAATGGGAATCCCCAAAAAAGAACATGAGTGGCCGCCCCCCACAAGATTCTTGGATTTTTGCATCTTCTGTATCTGCTTTCTCCCCGGTTTACTACGGAGAGTGGGACCATTGTCAATGGGTGGTGAACCTGGTGTCAGCGCTTGCCCCCGTTCTCGGAGATATTCTTTATTCATTCCCTTTTTAAAACGAACGCCCATCCTTTTACGGCAAAACAAAGTCCCCGTGCCTGCTCTGGGTTCCTTAGATTCCCTCCCCCCATGCGGCTGGTTTTCCTTAAAGCTGCGGTGCCCAAAAAGTAGCCTAGTCCCAGTGGTCTCCTCTCCGTGTTGCCGCCTCTTTAAGTTCATTAGGTAAACATCAAATTACGGCCGCCATATCGCTCCCGTTACTTCTCTTGCCGTTCTCGCCCTCTCCCTGTTGTTTCTGTTGCCACAATCGCGCTTCCCGGGTTTCCTTATGAACACGTATCTTCGCGTGTCACCCTGTGTCGACCTGGTTAGACCATGGTCCTCTAATACAACTGCCCGCTCTCCTTGATCATCTCCCCCCTGAGGATGCGGAGCCTGAGTTAACTGTCAGATATGTGTATCTCCACGAATGCGCGGTATCCGGGAAACAACATGCCATCCTTCCCCAAACAGCGCTTGTTATCCCCCCCCCCCATGTCCACCAGCCCACCCCCCCCCCCCCCCTAAACTTACTTGCGATTCCCACAAACGACAGCTCGACACCAGGTCCTCTTCCTGTCCTCTTTGACCGGTTTTAACCAGGTGTCCAGGGGGGGGGGGGGCGACAATGACCAATCATAAAGAAAGCCCCGAGTCCAATACAATACCGTAAGTTCTTGAAGAACCGTTCAAAATTAACAGTACCTCGCGTTGAGGGTCTCCCATCTTCCAGGTTTAGAATACTACAGACAGTCACAATTCCACCTTGCGAGGACTGTTAAATTAAGCAATCCGATGCGTTTAGGCCTCTGTGTGCTGAGCTCTGATCATATGTCCCACATGTAGATGTCCCTCCAGGGGGCGTTTCCCTTTGCCACCCTTGTCCTTTCTGAACGCCGCTGCCATGTAGGAATGGTTGGGCTTGAGATCAGACTATTTGTTGTTGGGGTACTTGTTTTTGGTAGAACTTAGACTTTTCAGATGAGGGGATTTGGTTTTGATTATACGTGTCCAGTTTCTCATGTGGTTTCTTGCTGTGAGAAGAATGGGAGCATGAGAAGATTGCCTCTAGATTATTCTTTCGAAACATGGCTCTTCTGTCGGTTTACGTTTTGTGGCCGGCAGTTTCGGCCAGGCCATTGTGATATCGCTCAGACTTTTCCAACAAATGCTCTTCAAGACTTTTCTTCACCTTGCCCTTCCGCTAAAAAATCTTTCGGGGTGTCCCGCATTTGACAAAGTGTTTTTTATTTTCAGTTTCTGTTATAACAAATTTCTTCAAGTCGTGTCAATAGTTATGAATGGCGAGATTATGCGATTAAGTACCTAGGCACCACTTTGTCAAGAATCCCTAGTCAGACGAGAAAGAGAGAACCTGCTGCAAAAAGATGGTCGTCGTAGCCAGTTGAGCTTCCTCTTTCTGCTGTTTACGGAACAGTTTGCAAAAAATTTGCAAACAATCCATTTCAATCGTTCAAGACAAAGCTTTCTTCAACACTAGTACCGTATTAGTATGTAACCCAAGCCTTTCCCTTTTTCAAAACGCTAGCTTTGTCAAACTCCTACTCTCACGCTAAGCATTTCAGATTGTCCTTCTCTGCTTGTTCGAAGACAGTTGTCAAAAATTTACCAGCCCATCACTTTCAAAGACGCTCAAAGATAAGCTTTCTTACAAAAACGTCATAATATCATGTCAAAGTGAGGTGCCGTTATCCCTGCTCTAGTTAAGGGGCAAATCATAGGTCAGCAGAACTAATTATAAAGCATGGGTATTAGCACGCTTCATACACTTCCAACGCGAACTTCCTCTAAACCCGTACAGAATAAGTTGCGCAATTTACTCAAAATTTTTCCTATTGCCAACACGTGTTCAAAGATCTTCTCGAAAAGTTAGTTCGAACAAATTAACAGAAATTCTTAGAGCAAAAGGCAAAATAGTCCCGGTTGAGTTGAGAGATTGAGTGTTAAAAGGATCAGTTGTGGTTAAGGAATGAGGGAAAGAATCTTCATTTACATCCAGTGGAAGTAGAGGCAAATCATGCACTTCACGGGCTTTAAAGACTTCTAGAGTTTTTAAGGAGCCAATACTCTCGCTGTCTCTCTTTATTCTCTTTATTCTACGTCGCTTTGTCTTCTCCTTTTCTTCTTTTCCTCATGCGATATCCTCTTTCGTTCACTCCTCACTGTCTGCTGCTAGATCGATTTAGGCCCTGAGAATGTTCTCCATTATCCTTCAGCCATCTTAATTCTGCTTATTTTACGGTCCTTCCGCTTTCCATTGGTCCACCATGTATATTCCGCTGCATTTCTTATTCAAATTAGCTCGGCTTAGACTACATTCTTCTTTCTTTTCCGAGTCAATATTACACTCATGATTTTCGTTTGTTGACAAACGCTTTTTCGCTTCCTCTCCTTGTAATCCCTATTTCCCTTTGCTTCCCTGTCCTTGAGGATAAACATCTGCCTTTAGCTTTGCCACGCTCTGCATTGTAAAGATAACTGAACTATGAGGACTTATACATAGAAGAAGTAAGAAAAAACGGATACACCTGGTTATCCTTACCACTTACGAAAAATATACAAAGCAAAAAAATGATATTATTTAACTGGATACCCCATCCCTCCATCAAATATACACGTGTTTAACTATCGCTGCTAATTAAATCGGCAATTAAGCTCTAGTAACTGCAAGCATCTATGCCAAATAAATGGTAGTTTGTAGTTCAGATTTAATCACTAACAAAATAAGTTGCTTTTGCACTCAGTGGGAAAACAAAACAATTACTTGCAAAAATTCCATACACGGAGGTAAATTGTAAAATGTCCCTAAAATTTTTTAATCCACTAACAAGTTTTCACCCCTGAAGTTTTTAGATCGGGGTAAGGGAGGCAATTTAACTCCAAACTGAACGCAAATCGTCTTCCGAAACCGCACCCTTAACTTAGTTTCAAACACATTTATGCTTTCTGCGTCAACCTCCAGTGATGTTATGACAATCACAATACATTTCTACCAGCGGTTTTAGTATTACTGATTCTAAATCAATACATTTTAACATGATTAACATTCCCGACAAAATCAACCCCTGTTAAAGGATCAAAAATTGAAAATAATACTACTCAATTGACAATAGTGCTGTGACAAAAAAAACAATATTATTATTTTTGTGTGGTCCATTAGCAAAGACTCATATACAGCTCGTTAAAGTCTAGGGGATCTAGCTTTCCTATTTTCTCTCTCTAGAACTAAAAATCCACGAGAAACAATCACTTACTCTCTTTCTTCTATTACAGTTCTAGGCAGAATCTTACAGATACGAGCTGACACTTGTTCCCCCCCGTCTATTTCTCAAGTAATAACGTAAAGAGTTTTCAATTCCTGTAAACACAAGCACTATTTGTCCGTTATTCGTCTGTTACTCTATTCCTAAGTTTCAAAAAATCCCGATAAACAAGACCTCATTTGTCCCGTACTGCGTCAGATTTTGGAGTTCAATTTCCCCGGAAACCGATCACACATTTGTCCGGCTCGTTTCGCTAATTCAGTCAAAAGAGTCCATCGGACAAGCCCCCCCAAAACATATTTTTTCCCCGGTAAAAAAAAGAAAAAAAAATTTTTTGGGTTAACAAAAAAAAAAAAAAAAAAAAAATATTTACCAAAAAAAAAATTTAAAAAAAAAAAAAAAATAGGGGGGGTGGGGAATAATTAAGGTAAAATTAAGATCCTCCAGCCCTCTTCTATTTTTGATTTCAGCGGGATGGAAACTAGGGTATATCTGAGCAGCCAGCTGATCAAGATTTGGCGGATAGATCCTACCACGAGTCGGACAGCATTACGCCTCTTGGTAAATTTATTTTGAGCTAAAATCCAGTGAGGTGTCTCCAAGAAGACCCCAGAGGTGATATAATATTCGACTAGAGTTGGTAAGGAGAGTTAAATCCTTTCTCTTGCGCTTTTCCTCGTCCCTACTCAACTGTGGCAAACAGAATGTCCCTAGATAATCCAGCCCCCAGTCTCACTAGTTATGCTACTAATAGAGTTGGGCCTAGCATGTCTCTTCATGGAGGTATGGATGTCCCAGGTTCGATGGCTGTTGAAGCGGCCGAACAATGGCACCCACAACACTTGAATAATAACACTTGTTTATAATTGAACGAGACAGTCAAGAGGGGAAATTTTACTTGTCGTAACGACTGTACCGAAATGCCCTAGGTACCTGAAATTTCTGGTACATTTTAATTATCCAAGGAAAATGGTTACCCTCAACCACATTAAAGAAAATATCCAAACATATTGAAAGTCATAGACATATTCCAACTGAGCTTGATTGATATTATTTTCAAGTAAACATAAACCTCAATAGGTTGTAACCAGTATATTTCCCTCCGATGTTGTAGCGACTACGGATCCCTGGTATACATTCAGTCTACATCTTAGGTCCACAATAAGAGTCAACAGAATACATGCGCTATAACCTCTAATTTACCTGTCTAAGTTTTTAACTAACAGAATTTCTATCCTCTAATATACCCTTAAGCTGTAATTATAACCTGCAGTTTGGCCCATATTTGGTTGCCATTAAGTGAAGTTTTGGTACAAAGTGGGTGTGCCCACCTATTCCGTAAAAACAGAAAAAGACTTGTGTTCATTGGCTAAGGGTAACTCCTGTTTTTGTCCTTCAGACAGGGTTCACCAGGGGATGGTTCTCCCACTTGACTGTTAATAATTTTGTCTTTAATAGTTTTCCGTAGTGCAATGGCGGCATTAATTTTTTGTAGACATACACATGCTTATATGTGAGCTGGTTTTTTAAAGTTTGGGGTTTTGTGTGTTGGGTTTTCCCAGGTCCTGCAGAGCTTTTGTTTTCAGCCAATGGTTCCCCCGGGGAAAAGTCCCCTCTTCAGAAGGCATTAAATTTTTTGTTCGACCAAATTTTATAGTAATTACGTGTGTACGGTAACTCAGTGTTCAGTTAAGAATTTAGGTGGTTAAAGCGGTTTCACAGAGTTGTCAGGATGTACGAAAGGGTTTTGTGGGTGTTGGTTTTTTTGGAATGTATTTATTGGAGTAGGTTATGGGGTATGGGAGGGATTGATGGTTTTCAGTATGGAGGGGGTATGAATGTGGGATGGGTCCCCCCACACCATGTTTATGAGTTTGTCCACATATGGTCCCCCGGGGGTTGTGGGTGGGTTGGATTTTAGTAATTGGTTCTCACCACAGGCCCTGCTTTTACATGATGTTTTTGTGGGGTTGTTTGAGTGAAGAAAATATGGTAGTGGGCCCCTGAAATAGGACATATCATGTATATAGGTATTTAATCTTTGAATAAGGTTTGTTTTTTTTTTTTTGTATTAATTGTTTAATTTTCTGACTTATACACGTGTGTACTGTTAACGTAGCTAGACAAAAGAACAAGTCTTTTAATGTATGTTTAAAAATGAGAACATTGTGGGTTTTTGTTTTACTTTAAGGGGTGGCTTTTTAAAATAATAAAAATGGTTTGTGTTGTCCTAAATAACGTTTTCTCTGTGGTTTAGTTGTGAGCGATCCAATCAGTACTAAAAATTCTTCCATAACACCGCTGATCTCAAAACATGGGCTAAAACTTACACTTTTCCACTGTAAAAAGAAAACCAACATAATTGGAGAGTACAAAAATAAACGATGAGATATTAAGAAGGTAGGATGCAGTTACAATTCCTATAAACTTAACAACACAAGTACAAACATGCGTGATCTAAACATTCAATACCAAAACAAACTAAATTAAAACAAACCATACAACAAAACACGTTTCCTCTGTTTATAACGCAGGGGGCGAATGAAGAGGTGAGGAGGAGGCCCTTAAAAGCTCAAACCCTAAAAACCAAAAAAAAAAAAAAAGTTTAACTAATTAAAATATATATATATTTCCTTTATCATAATAATAATAATCGAAGCAAAGTTTTAATCGTAATTATGCCCTATAATATAGCAAATTTGCTTTGGAACTATGGCGCATACTTCAAATCTATATTAATAAAAATATCATAAATTTTAGTCCCGCCCCACCACTTTAGTGGGTAGTGAGCGAAATTAAAATGGAAAAAAAAAAAAAAAAATATAAATTCAAAAAATAAAAAAAAATTCTCCCGCTTTTTATTTTTGTTTCTGCAAAAAAAAACCAAACCCTCTTATGGATTTTGCAAACGTTGTTTAGTTCGACCCGATAAAATACCTCTAGCCCTTTTGTCCCTCATGTTCGGAGGCCGTCCCCACATTTCCGTGTATTTCCATAAAACAAAGTAACCAATTCACTCATTGTTTTCATCCACTCTTTGAATCCCCTGGCGTCTTTGGGTTGTGGCGCCAATGTTTCGCCCGCCCGGTGGGCCGTGGGTACCCTGCGATAGTCATCGTCATTGAAGTCCGCCCGCCCCTTTTGGGCCCCGGGCTTGGGCACATTGTCCCCCCGCTAGCACCTTCGCACGGCAATCGGGTCCCACATGCAGGTTAACATCCAATGGATCACTTCCTTTTGCCTTACTTTACACTAAACATAAACTCTCAGACCATCATCTTGTACTAAAACAAAATACCTAATCTAATGGAAATAATTTCCCTAAAAGGACCAAATTCATTTATGCACTTTTCGGCATTGACGTTGTATCTCCGCTAACATTTATTGCCCGGCGCCCCGGCTAAGGCGGGCCTGCGAAACTCATTCTCAATTAATCCTGGTTATCTCGCGTCCCTTCATTAATAATTAAAATAAAAAATGGATTTGTTTCCTAAAAAACATTTTTAACATTTCTTTTGTAATATAACAATGCAGCTAATCTCACCCATTGGAATCCCCGTTCCCCTAAAATTATACTTAATCCTCTCAATATTAAAGAGTTTTGCCCTTTTTTGATTATCGCCAGAGAGTGTGTTTGCGAGAGTCCGGTACTCATTTGCTGTAACCATCGACTTTGTCAATGTGGGCGTCCCCCACTCATAATAATCTATGCATATAGAAAAAAAACCGTCCTATCGGCCCTCTTTTTTTTTATAGACTCATTGACTTTAATATATAATTCCGTACACGTTACCTCGACTTGTTTTTCCTCTATGATTGAAATCTTCGGTGGTATCCAAGTAGATCGTCGTTCTCTATTCATCCTCCTATTTATTTTCCCCTGAAAATTCTACATTATCTACACAAAACCAGACATGCTCGGATTCCATCCAGCCCATCATTAATGGCCATCACTGCAAACCCACTGTTACATTTTATAAACTGCAAACGTAGAGCTAGTCCCTTATCGTTTTTACAACAATACGTGATAAAAAAATATAATCAGAAAGAAAAATCAATCTATCACATAATTAAGAAGAATACAATGCATATTTAAACGTCATACGCAATACCTGACCCCTCTAGTGGGGAAACATTACATAATTTTAATTTTTTAAAACAGATTTTTTTTCCGTAAATGATTTAATTAGCAAAATTAATTATATTCGTTTTACAGAACTGGCAAAATCGAGTTTTTTTTAGCCTTAGAAAAATTTATAGTGTATCTCCTCGCCTTATAACAATGTAAACATGGGGCAATACTAGATAAATAGTAACAGACTATAACCTCTTATCCAACGCACAGAAATGGCTAACGTATTAAAAATGCCCCGAAATTAGCGATTACCGAATCCACTAAACGCACTCACGGCCGGGCGCCTACTAAATATAAATATTAACTGTAGCCTCCCCAACGATCTTCACCTACCCCCAGACAACCCCAACTTCATGATCATATAATATAATCCCACTCAATTAACAGGTATTCCATCAGAACTTCGCCCAAAAAACCTGTCGAGAAAAACTAAGGACTTAACGCAATAATGGCACAAATATTTTTCTTTTCCTATGCCTTCATTAAGCGTCTCTAATATCCCCCTACTGCAAGCTGGAGCATGAACTGGAAAAAGAAAATACTAAAGTCTCCTAAACGGCGTTTAAAAAATAAAACCAAACGAAAAACCCACAAACCATAAAAAATAATGCCAACCAATTTTCCTCAAAACCGAAAATTAGGTTTTTCCTAAGAACGCTTCCCCCCTCTCCTCTTAACAATCAACATTAAAAAAAAATCAGAGAATCTCCGGCTCTGTTAAACAAAAACATATGCCGCAATCCAAAATACACAAAAAAAAAAAAAAAACTCCAAACAAGCCTACCTAACGGTCAAATTTTCTGATCGATACGTGGTAAATCGCCTCTCAACTCCTTCACACCGAGAACTCACCATAGAAGCCGCTTCGTAAATCCCAAGGAAAAGAGACCCACTTTGGTCTGCCATCCTGTCCCCCCCCTGTACTAGAAACGTAATTTCCCACACCCTATAACAGTACCTTGTCACGGCTTTAACAATAATTAAAAACAAAAAAATACAACCTCGTTTTCTAATCCGACCAATGAAAAATAGAAACAGGTGGAAAGTTTTAACAAATGGAAGAATATAATTTTTTTTCGCAAAATCAAAACGAATTGCAACAAATTAATAGAGCGATTATCCGAAGTTAAGAAGAACAACGGGTAGAGTAAGAAAAAGACTAAGAACAATTATAAATGACCTCCATAATTCTACAGACTTCCTACCCCAAAGTTCCCCATTGGATATAGCTATTTTCATTTTTTTCATTTTCCTTGGCCTTCAGGAATTATATCCAACAGTACTGCTCGCCCATGTAACTAAGCCCCTCGTTGTTTATTTATAGTTGTTTTCAATCTTTAGTGGGATAACATTTGAAGATGACCCCTGTCCCAGAAAAAACTCAAAAAGTTTTTGTCCCATATCTCTTTTGAGGCCGGCAATTTAATTGTATCTCTATATATCTTTGCTACTTAGGCCTTCCCATGAAGATTTTAGGATGTATGGTGGTTTTTTTTGTTTCAGTAATTAACCCATGATATTTTTGAAGGCCCTTAAGTGTAACGTCTTTGCCAGACTCTTCTAACGCCTCGTAACAATTTAACAGTTGTTTTTTCATTCTTTATATCCTGGTTTTTTCGCCGGTTTTTTTGCATTTGCCGACCTTCAGCCAAGTCCATTTGCAATTCCATTCATAAAATACTCTCTAATTGTTTCCTTTGACAACTTAGAGTCACACTTTTTCAACCTCAATGGTGCGCTTTACCCCCATGGGTCCCTATTGATTTAAAATAACTTATCCCAGTTTCATATCTCCTTTTGTCCTAATCCCTCTCATCTTTCTCACATGTATCCCAGTTTTTGGTCCAGCTTAAAAATTTCCACATTGTTTTCTGCTGCCCACCTTTGAAAGTTTTTTCTTGTTCGTTAAGTATCCTAAGATGCAGTGTACCCGAAATCAGGAAAAACCTTTTTTTTTTTTTTTTAGAAACAATACAGGAGTGAGCAGTTAAAACTCCCTTTGTTTTCCTCAGGGACCTCCGTTTTTAAGATGGCTTGAGTTGAATTTATACTTGAATATCTTGGTTTGATAACTTGTCATGCTAGGTTTGAATCCTAATTAAAAGTTATCCACGGGATGGGTAGCCCCATTTACCAAGCCAATACCTTCATGTCGTCCTTCTAACGAATATTGTAATTTTAATAAAACGATGCCGTAATTCTTTGTTTTATTAATTTTGAATGATTATATCAATGTAAATGATGTAAATTTATACGATGTACCCTTTAACATAATATCGAAATATAAACATTTACTAGAAATTGTGAATATTTTACAATTAATTTTGAGAAAGAAAATCCCCTCCAAGTCGAAACCCCAGTTTTTGTTAAAATCGACCACTTGGAATCGGCCAGGACAGTTCCAACACACTTTTGTTCCCCTTAAAAATAAAAAAAACCATTTTTGAATGTGTTTTTGCATTAAATTTTAATGTTTTTTGTTTTGTTTTTTTTTTGTTTTTTTTTGTTTTTGTTGTTTTTGCTTTATTTTTTTTCCCATTGCGATTAAACATTATTTTTGCCTCCTCACCAGCATAAAGTGTCCTTCATGTTTTACATTCGGCGTTCCCTGTGATTCAATTCCCGCATTAGGTGACACTTTTTAATTAGTAAATAGTTTGACGTGAAATATCAGTGTGTTTTATTCAGTTTTTTTCCCTTCAGTTTAACCTAAAAATCTTTTTTACCCCCCCCACCCCCTTTTTTTTTTGTTTTTTGGGGGGGGTTTTTTATTTTAAAAATACCCAAGAATAAAATAAAAAATAAAAAAAAATTATGTTTGACCCTAAACATCATCGGTGATTAAGTAAATAATTAAGAAATCCAAGCGCAACAAAAAGGGACGCTCATAATTAAACCCAACGCGGAACCAAAACAAAAAATCTAATGAAGAATTCCAGGGAGTAACAAAATGTTAAGAAAATAATTTTATACCATCTGTTAATTGATGTAAAATTTCAGTGAACTTCTACATAGTTTTTTTTTTTATATATGAATAAACATCTTTTTTTGAAAAAAATTAAAAAATATCTTGTAAAGTTTTTACCCACAATCGCGGGGTTTTCCTTGTAATAAAATAATCCCGCGGGGGCCTTTTTTCATATCGTTAGAGTTTTTTATAAAACAATCCATTTGGAAACCAGCTTGGATAAGAGGTTTGTAATATAACCTTATGTTAGGGCCTGTTCCCCCCTGAAATTATCGTGGCGCATAAATAAATTTGACGTAATGAAAACTTGCTTACTTTTTTTTATCCTCGAGGCATAAAATAAATAAAAAAACCTATAGCTTTATAAGTTACTAAAAGTAAATTTATCCCCCCTATAGGAATTAATTTAATGTTTGATTTTCCCCAATCCTACACAACTGTTATTTCTTTCCAACCCCTGTTGACCTACCGTTTAATATCAAACTGGTAAGGACAAGTCCCCCTATTTTATGCTCCTCATCCTATCGACAACGTAAAGTTTTGTCCTTTAACCAATCAGCTTGTTAGTTTTTTTTTTTTATTATTTTTGTTATTAGTCCCAAACATTTATTTTTTAAACGCTGCCTCTGATTAAATTTTTACTTATGACTATACTTACGTTTTTATCCTGTCTGGTGGGAACAGCGCCACCAATTTCGCAATTTGTTCCGTCCACTTCTCTAAAACCTTTTACTACAACATAGCGTCGATTTTGCAGCCATTTTTTTAGTGTTTACCTAAAAATACTCAATGATCTAAAAATGAAACATTTAAGTCATGCCCGCGGAACAGAGCAAACAGCTAATCCGAGATTAGAAAGCGCTCAACTGAAACCGCAAACCTGATTTTTTACCGGTTTGAATCTTTCTGTCCCATTAAACACTAACGCAAGAGAAGACTCGCCCACATCTAAAGTGTGAAATCATGTAATATGCCTTGAACACGTTGGAAGTTTAATTTTGGATTTACTTAGTAATCCCTTAGTTTTAATGTATAGTAATTCCCGAGTGCACATTCAAGTGTTTTTTGTTTTAAAAATAGATTTTTTTAAAAAACCCAGATGTTGGGTGTCCCCAAAGGAGATTTCTTCCAGACCATTAATTTTTAGTTCTGAAAATGATTAGATATTGGAAAAAATATAGTGCAAATATATTTTTAATAGTTTTTGAAGTCCAAATCACAGCTTTGTAAAGAATTTTAAGTAGCAATATTTTCCATTCATCAACCGGCCAAGAAAATCAAACTATTTTTCATACAGGAAACCAGCCAAGAAAAAGCCGATCCTAATTATTTTAATTAAGTAAAATTATTAACTATTTTTATTGGGAAAAATGGCAACCCGAAAGAGGTTCAAACGTGTTCTGATTGGTGAATAAAGAAGGGCGCCAAGGAGTCCTGCAGTAACACTCTATTTTTATCACGTGTTTTTAAAGCCTATAATGTTACGCCCTATGTATATATTGTGGGTGAAAATGACACGAGGTGAAGGCAGTTTTTAAGGTAATTTCTTCAGTAATGGAAGAATAGTTTTTTAGGTTTAAAATGTATTTCACGGGATTATTTGATTATTCCACTGTATTAATACTTTAAGTGGGTTACTTTGGAGTGAGGTGGAGAATAGTCCCATTTAGATTTTCCCTGGTGAGCGCAATGCCACTCCCCTTTGTGAGTTTTTAGGCACTTTGGAGACAGAGTGGTGTCCTTCTCCTGTTTGCTCTCTTGCGAAGCAATGGAAAACACCAATGCAGCATCTGGTTGTCCATCACAAGCCCACCAAGAAAGCATTTTTATGCTATTGCAGTGGTTGGTTTCCGGTAGACGAACATGTATTGGTTTTTATGTGAATGAGTTTATCCCAATCGCATCAGGGGTCCATATAACGACACGCTTTGTTTTGCCACAAGGCCGCACCAAGTCGTCCCACTTAACGAACCATGTTCAGAAGTGGGGCAGGAAACCGAATATTGAATGTTGAAATCGTTTTTTTGAGAGGTAGTAGCCTTTATCCCCTCATTATTTGAGAGTATTTTGTTGGTGCATATAGTTGAATATTTAATTTATATTGTCCATTTTATTATAATTATTATTTTGTTATTGTTTTTTGGTGTAGAAATGGTTTTTTTGTGAGAGCCCCCGTGGGGCCTTCACTTGAAGGAAATATAATCTTTTCTCTTCCTCGCTTCCTTATGGAGCATGGGGCTCACCAGGTGGCCTGGCAATCCACATGAAGCCCCCTCACAAGGGCCATTCAGATTGCTTGTGTTGCAGTAAAATGTTTGGGGTAAGCAATTCGTGGTGTTACATGGTTGAGATTTGCCACCATCCCAATGCACACACTACAACTAAATTCCTGGATTTAGAACGACAATGCATGAGCTTGATTGTGTGGGGGGTGTGGCATAAGTGAATAGTTTGAATGTTTTTCAGGTAGCGTGGAAGAAGGACAGTTTTGACAGGTGAGAGCGGTGGGGTGTTTTTTTTCTCCATTCAATGCCTATTTATGAATTTTAACTAGTCGTTGGCTTTGTTTTTTTTGCTTTCCAGGATTACAGCAACTGACGATGGCCTGGGCTTGGGTGTTTTTTTGTTGATTGTTGTTTTTTATTTGTTTTTTGATGTTATGCTTCAGTGTGCTCTTTGTCCCCACTGAATGAATTTTGTATAAATAAATACAGAAGCCTCTGCCTTAGAATCAAGAGGTTTTGATTGTTTTGATCCGGGTCGGTTTTGTGCCGAGTGTGCAAAGAAAGTTGATTCCAACAAAATCACATAAGCAATCATCCATCCATCATCTCGCCCTCTCTAGTCACATGTCGATAAAAATATGTTGTTTTACTTTGATGCAAATGATTGTGGACCACATTAATGTTTTTCAGATGTTAAGTTGTTGTTATGATATTTGTTTCTTCTTGAAATTGCAAGGGTAAACGAACAACCATGATGAATCCATAACTGTGGAGATTGAAAACACAACCTAAGTTGGCAAATTGGCCAGCCCCTTGCTTCAATAACTTAACTTTTCCTTTTCTAACATAAACTAAAGTGATTCATTTTGGGTTTTATCCCCCTGGGGTTGGGGCAAAGGATTTTTTTTTTTTTTTTTTTTTTTTCCTGGTTATAAAAATAAACCCCCCCCCCCTTTTTTTATTTTTGTTCCTAAACATGGCCCCAGGCAATGCCCAACTTGTTACTTTGATAAATTTTCCTTGTTTCCAAAACACTGACTTTTAGCAAGACTGTTTTCAGAGACACATTAATTGTGTTTTTTCTTCAAACATGGTCATGTTCGCTTCCGGTTTTTACGTTTTTCAACACTGTCCAAGGTAAAACAAGATTTTTGTGTAGCGCCCACAATTGGTCCCTTTGTCCGTGTTTCCCCACCTTTGTCATTTTTAGCGACAGTGATTCCGTGGTGTTGAGATTTTCCCCCAAGGAACCATTCCTAATACATCAGGTTTTTTTCCGCGCGTTGTATTCGATTTTTTTTTTAACTTATACAAGTTTTTTTTAGTGTCCCCGTAAATTTTACATAAATTTAGATGTGATCAATTTTTTCTTGGCACAGAGCGGTTATGCAAACATTGATATAAAATTAAGAAGGAAAACCCCGAGGCCTGGAGAACAGTAAATAATTTACAATACACATAAAAATGGTATGCTACAAGTAACTACGTAAAAAGTAGAAAATATAGACAAAAAAGAAAAGGCAGCCCCCCGTGACTCGATCACTAGAACCAATCTTGAACGTAGCAACTGCCTCTCTCAACGTAGTGAAGCCTTGACGAACCACACTATACCACAGTCCACCACTGCCAACTCAGCAGCACATGGTGCCTTTTCCCGTAACCGGAATGCGGTGGTGGCCGTTCAAAATGGGCCCCCTGGGTTCGATTTTCCCTCAGTAAGCCTATCAACGTTTTTTCTGTTTTGCCTTTTTTGGTTTTTGTCTATGTTTTTCTATTTCATTCCTTCTTTTCCTACGGAGTGACCCCCCTGCAGCATGCCCTCCATTAAGGTGTATTGGTTTGTTTACATATATTCTTGTCTGCATTTTAAAAGAATGTTATATTTTTTGATTTTCGCCTGATTAGATTTTTTTTCAATTGTAGTTTAAAAATTTACAAGTTTTCTTTTTGTATTCATTTTAGTTTTTTGTCCTTTATCGCTTGCCTTTTCTTCTTTCCATCATTATTTTTGGGTTTTTTAGTTTTTTTTATTTTTTTTTTTGTTTATTATTTTGTTTTTGTTTTTCACGTGTTTTAAAACTTTTTTTTAGCCCTTTTTTTTGGAAGCCCCGCCGGAGTTTTTTATTATAGATTAAGCCAATGAAGAAAATAAGTATTCTAATTCAACTTGCCAAGAAAACCTACAATAGAATTCATAATCCATTTTTCACTAGTCCAAAGTATATCAGTGGACGTAAAAGCGCCAAAATACCTAGTCAAGAAATAACCCAAATATATGGATTTCTCCCACCGTTGGAAAAACTTTGAAGTGATTTCCCTTAACATAGACAGGCCTGAAAGGTCCCCCTTTTACCCTGGGGGTCATCGCGAGATGGGATGAAGGCAAACTGAATTCCGTCACCTGCTTCCCAGGCGTCCCAGGCTAAACATCCTGTGCAAGGGCCCTGCCCAAACTTGTTTGGTTTCTGTGTATTAAAAATTAATGTTTTATTTGATCTAATTTGTTTTTATTAATAAAATGTAAATTTAAAATGATTACATGAAAATATACAACAACAATAATATTACTTATTTTTGTGTCATCTCTTCGTCCCAGAAGAAGTAAATAATTATTAGATCCATCTTTTACATTTTTTTTTCCCCCAAGAAGAAGTAAATGTTGACGGTAAAGCCAGTCAACAACTTCTTAATCTGAAAATTCTTACAGCGTGGAACTATACAATAACTTTTTTTTATGTCGAATGTCGTTTCTCCCCCCCTTGAAAAAGGAAGGACATTCTAATAGGTTGTACCAATATTAACGGAATTCCTGGAACCCTGGAAAAATGGGAAAAATTGACAGAAAGAAAGTCCCGAATATTCAGAACATTTGTAAATAGAACCAGAGAGAAATCTCCTCCGAACAACAGTTGTTAATGTAAGTAGGACGAGTTTGGGCAGTAATTCCAGTGATAAAATTGTAATATTAATATTTGAGGGGTTGGATTGGGGCCGGCGGGAGGGGGTCAAGGGGACCCAAAATGTACAAAGAAGGAACTATGACAGCATTGAATGAATGGGAAAGAAAACCACTTGGAGAAAACCATGGACAAAAAACAGAACTTTCCACAACTGAAAACGATGACGGCAACGATCGTGTGATTGTTTATACACAGCTAGGAGCCCAGCGCAAAACTAGACTACGGCCAATGGTGGTTTCTTACGCCTCCCTACATTAAGTTATTTATAAGAGCATTAGAGCTTGTGACCCCTCCCCCACTATATAACCTGAATAGAGAATGTAGTATCAAAACATTAATTTTTAGGTTGAAATTTTTTTTGGTACCTTTATATTTCCGTCCCTTGTTTGAATAGTGACGTCCCGTAACCAAATGTACGAATACGCCAAGCCTTGGAACGCTCCGTAATTGCTTTTTGAATAGTTGACGTCCCACTAACCAAATGTATAACGGAATATTGAAACAAAGCCTTTGAACGCCTCCGCAAAGTGGCTTTGAATAGTTGACGTCCACTAACTCAATGTAACGAATAATTGAAACAACCCATGAACGGCCTTCCGTATTTGGCTTTGAATAATTTATGACCGTCCACTAACCAAATGTGAATACGAATATTGACAAGCCCTTGAACGCTCCGTATTTTGCTCTTTGACATAATGACGTCACTAACCAATTGTAACGAATAATTGACAACCGCTTGAAACGCTCCCGTAAATTTGCCTTGAATAGTGGAACGTCCCACTAACCAAATGTATACGAAATAATTGACCAAGCCCTTGAAACGCTCCGCATATGCTTGAATAGTGACGGCTCAACTAAACCAATTGAACGAATATTAGACAAGCCATTTGAAATGCGCTCCGTAATTGGCTTGAAAAAGTGTACATCACTACAAACCAATGTACGAATTATTGACAACCCTTGAAACGTTTTTATAGTCCGTAAATGTGCTTGAAAATATGACGGTTCCCACTAATCCAAATGAACGAATATTGAAAAAAACCAAAACCTTGAACGCTCCGTATTGGCTTTTGAATTAGTGAGGTGGTCACTAACCAAATTGTTAACGAATACAGAACAAGCCGTGAAACGCTCCCGTATTTTTGCAGTGAAATAGTGACGTCCCCCACTAACCAATGTACGAATATTGACAAGCCCATGAACGCTCCGTCAAATGCTTTTGAATAGTGAACGTCACACTCTAACCAAATGTAACTAATAGTGACAACCTTGAAACGCGGGATAATTAGAATCACGGAAGCAGTAAGAATTATAAAATTTGTAACCTTATACTCCAGGCAATTGAAGTGAATGGCGAGCAAGAATTAATTGAAGCAAGGCAGGAATTTTTTTCAGTGGCGGAGAGGGGGGGAGATTTTTTTTTTAAAAAGTGATTAGAAGTCGATATAAGTAAAGCAGCAGGATAATAGACCACAGGCCATATATTTTTTTTTTTTTGTATTTTTTAAAATAGGGAAAATTTTTTTCTCCCCCCCCCCAAAAAAAATAAAAAAAAAAAAAAAATTTTTTTTTTTTTATTTTTTTTAATTCCCCCCTTTTGTAAATAATATGTTTGCAAATACCATGTTGTTTTCAAAGTTTATTTATGATACAATACCTTCGAATGCAAAAATAATTTTTTGCACATAACTGTAACACAAAAAGTGTTTGCAAGAATAGAACGGAAAATCGGCTCAAAAATTTATAACAAATAATAAACCTATTTAGATTTATGTAACTCCGTGGAAGGTTTTTTTTTTTAATTTAATTAATTTGTTTTTTTTTTTGTTTATTTTTTTTCTTTTTTTAAGAAAATATTGTGGCCTCAAACAACTCAAAAACGCGCACAATGAGGAAACCTGAAGACTTCCGAAATTAAAACATGCATTTTTTCACTAATTATCACTTAGTTAACAATACAGAATAGGCAGTCAGTGTTTATTTCATCACTGTGAACAATGCATGTTTTGTAGGTGACACACACTTTGAACATGTGGGTGACTTTTAAAGTGTTTGAATGATGCCCCATATTTTGTATCTCAAATGATAAATGAGTTTTATCAGAATTTTTCAAAGTGTTGCATAAAACATAATTTTTAAAAACATCAGTATTTATTTTGTACGTCAGAGACGCTATAATATTAGATATAATAGTAAATGGATGAAAAATCCTGAAGAAAAAAAAAACTGATTGTGTGTTCCCAGGAAACGAGTGTCCCGTATTTCTGTTAAAAACCCACCATCCCCTGAAACAGAGAAACGAAGCCCGCCCCTTCAAAAGACCGATCATCGAGTCTGTCCTGGCATGGTAAAGGCCATCATTTTTTTTTTTCCAGCCCATCAACGCCAATTTTTCAAAACTAGGATTATTTCAACAATTCCTGTCCCCGCCACAGAGACCAAGCAAGAAAAAGAGAATAAAAAAAAACAATAACACGCAGTCCCCCAGAACCCGCGACATCATCGTAGAGATTGTTTTAAGTAAAAGTTTGTTTTTTTTTGCAAACAAAACAACTAAACAATGAAAAAACGCCCGTGGAAACAAAAATTAAAAAAATAACCTCTGTATGAGAGAATCTATAATCAGTTTAAAACATAAAAATCTTTTAACATGCAATCTGTTGATGTGCTCCTCAGACTTAACTACTTCTGAACGTCCCATAAACATTTTAAAATACTCAGGCATCTTAGTATATGCATTCCGTGTACCTTACTTACGCTACAAATCCACAGAAAATCAATATGTTTAAATATACGTCAAGCTATGAACTTAAACAAAGAACCATTTTTTATACATAAATGAACAAAAACGCAAAAATACGAGATAAAAACAGAAACAATGATTTGCAACATCAATCATCCTCAACCCCCCCTTTTTTTTTTTGTTTTTTTTTTTTTTTTTTTATAAAAAAAAAAACCTCCCGTCATGGTCCGTTAGGGGTGCCATGGTAGAAGCATCAATCAGACAAGGGTCCCTCCCTCAACTGCTCTCTCATCCGCAAAGCAATGCGGTACACAGGTGTGGAAAAACCGTGTCCTGTCCATTCTTTGATGTTATCAGCCCCCTGAATTTATCTTTTGCCTTCCTCTTCTCTGTTTACCTTCGTTCGACTTGTTTTTCCTGGAGGACAGGTTTTTCAAAAGGGAGTTCATGACGAGTTTACATGTCCCAAACCATGCAAGCTTTCGAACGTTTATTTTCACTAACTGACAAAAGTGGTTCTTGGTGGGCCTTCATAGGTGTTTTTTAATGTTCTCGCTAACAAAGACATTTGTTTTTTTTGTGCTCTTATTTTTTTTTTTTTTATAGCAAATGCCTAAATTTCTTTACTCTCTAACATAGACCATTATCTCTTTATAGAAAGCCTGAAACCTTCGCTCCGTATCTGCAAGTGAATCCTTCGTTCCCAGCCCATGAGTGTCCAGCCCTCACACCCATATAAGAGAATAGATAATACAAGGTGATTTGTATAAATTTTGATCTTCACAGGAAAACTGATGTTACTTTTCCAGAATCACATTCCAGCCTTGGTCCATGGCAGCTGAGGCCATCTCAAGTCCCTTGTCTTGATTTGTTTTTACTTGATCTTCACCATCACTACATATAGTGGACCCGAGATATTTAAAGGTGTTAACTTCTTCTTAACGTTTGCCCATTTTAACGTAATGATTGGTCGAACATGTTTCTTAATGGGCTTATTCACCAATATCTATGCTTTTTTTTCTATATTAATTTTTTTTTTTTTTTCCATCCCCCATAAAACGTTTTCTTGTTAACTTTCTCCAGTCTAAAGAGGTAAGGGTCATTGAAGTTCTGATTCTGTTTTTTCCAGCTAATCAGATCGATAATCAGCAAAACGTAGAATTGCAAAGAGGTCGGCCTCCAATCGATATTGGTTTGTTGTTTAATTGGGTATCGTAAGAGAGCCTCCTCCAGATAAATATGTTCTATAGATATATATTAAAGAGCACTGGGGGGACAGGATAACACAACTGGTCGTCTTGCGAACTCCTACAGTTGTTTTGAAATAATCCTCCAATGTTTGTTTACATTGCTTGCAAAAACAGCACTGGCTTGCGCATCCTTTTACTAGTGCTATTTCAATGATAATCTATGATGTTGGTAAATCAAAATTTTTCATTTTTTCTCATTATTTGCCATAAGCCTTCAAATCGCCAGACTCGATCGAAGCTTATTGTGAAATCGATAGAAGTTTCTATGGTGTATAAATCGTGTTGATGCGGGAGTTTTTTTTTCGATCAGTAATCTAATATTGAAGATTTTTCTTGAGGTTGTACTTCTTTTTTGGTCTAAAGCCAGCTTGTTCCTCGACAAGATTTTCTTTCTGATTTTCTGTTTTATTCTGTTCAAAAGTAATCCTTAACCATCTACTTTACGTGGAAAGAACTAATTTGGCCTAATGGTTTTTGTTTTTCTGTAAGTTTCTTGCAAATATTTTTGAGATTTTCCTTTCTTTCTGGAAGCGGTTATTACAAATAGGCTGCGTCCCCATCTTTTTGGCCATTATTTTGTACTCCATATCTTCCTGGCAAAGTGGTTGTCATGAATTTTTTTACTATGTATCAGGTCCTTTCATCTTTTCTTAGAGCGACTGCCTGGGAATATTTATCCCACACCCGGTGACCCTTTCCCTCCTTTCATCGAACATATAGCGCTTCTTCCACTATCTTTTCTTCCTCCCCGTAAATATTGCCTGCATTTCTGAGTTTTCCCGTGTTTTTCGCCACTTTAATGTTGTTTAAATATGCTAATAGTCCCAGTGTCCGAGTTTTTTACAGTTTATATAAATTCTTTAACAATTATTCCGTGTTCCACCTTCTCATTACAGCTGGTTTTTTTTTTTTTTTTTTTCATTGAGCAGAGCCCCCATTTGCCTATCTTCTTATGACCAGTTACCCTGGGCTGATTTGGGTTTTTTTGATAGTCTTCCTTTAATGTGATGTGTCAAAAGCCTGCCCTTGCTTGTTTTTACCTTTATTAGCCCGTATTAATAAACTTCACAATTGATCAGCATACCCCATTTTTTCTTTGGCCCTGTATTTCAATTTTCGTTCTAATATTTTTTTTTTTATTTCACCATACTGTTTTTGCCCATGCTAGGCTACAGCGTCAAGAACCTCCTTTTCTTAACCTTTTTCCATTTCCCGCCGGTGTATATAATCAGAATAACTTCAGAATGTCCAACAGTAACCCATTGTTTTTATTTTTATATTTTCCCTTTCTTTTACCAAAGGTATTTTTCGTGTTGCCTGATTCAATCAAATGGAGCAACGTCCTTTTCATGTTCCCACGTCTTGTGATTGAGTTTGAATATCGATCCTCCAAAAAGTTTGAAACTGCCGAATTTTCCTCCAACAGATTTTGCCCTCAACAGATTCCCCTCGATTTTCTGGATCTTTTTCAGTTTTTGTTCCCCTAAATTAAATTTTTAACTGAGAACATGCTGTTTTTCGATTTATAGTTCTCTTTTTGAGTTAAGCCTTTGAGCGGCCATCAAATACCATGTCGTGATCACTAAACTAACCAATGACGGCCGCCAAGGAAAGTCCCTATCTTTTTGGCTTTATTATAAATACTGGACTTTGAATCTTTTTGGATACATGAATAAAATCAATTTTTTTGGCCACGTATCTCCAGTTTTTCGGAGCATGCCACATTGTTTTTCTTCTTGATAACTTATGAGGAAATAGTGTTTTTGCAAGGGTTAGTTTTATAGTTTTTGCTGGCAAATTCCTATTAGCCTCAGGTCCTCGATCGTTGTTTCTCCTGTCCCCCAAATTTCCCCAACTGTGCCAGCCCAACTTGAACCGTATCATCTGGCCCTAATTTTTTAGCATTCCAAATCACCTAGCACGATGAGAAGATCTTTTCTTTGGAATTTTCTTAAATTGTTTCATCCACATTTTTTTCATAAAATTGTATTCAATTGCATCATCCCTCGTAAGTTCCCTGTAAGTGGGGGCATAATTACCTGTATGATGGAGATGTTCCCTTGGATGTGGCTGCAATACGTATGGTGATAAGCTTGCTATTTATTGATGGGTGCAGCTGATTGACAGAGTTCAATCTATCTTTATATACAATAAAACCTACTCCATAGCTGATGTTTGGACTCATCTCCACTAAACTAAATTTTTTTGTGACCATCATCCATCCGTTATTGAATTCACCTAAGATCCCTGTCCATTCTGACTTCTGCTAGGCCTAGGATGTCCCAACGAGTATCTAAACAAGTTCATGTTGGTTAGTTCGCTGACTTTTTCCACATGCATATAGCGTGTGTAAATTCCCAAGTTCCAACAACAACAACTTTCTCTAAGGAAGTTTCAAAACAGGGTGTTTGTACCCCATTCGCTGACTTATCACTCCTCAAGGGACAATTTTAGAAGCGCAGTCGTTGTTAATCCGGGCCCTCGGCCCGATCCGGCATCCCGTATTACTGAGTTGACACATCACAGCATTTTTCAGTGGCAAGAGGTTATGCCCTGTGCGGTGCCCATCTCCTCTCCAAGTATCCTTGCTGGTAACATACAAAAAATGTACCTGGAAGCAAATCTGTTTTAAGGCGCCAGACACCTCCCCAAAATTTATTACTTCGCCCCTTTCTCCTGTTGTATTAAACGGTGCCCGCCCACGAGAAGTCCAGGAGTTTGGAACTTTTTGATTGTCCGAGGCTATGTGTTACGCACGTCCACTTAGGAGCATTTGGTCAGATATTGAGAGCTCGTCCTCAAATTTTCCACTCCTGGGATATGACAACAATTGGCACCAACGTAACACGTTTTCAAAAACACATTTAAAGTTAGACAAGTAATCATTCAATAAAGAACGAATTTTTGCTCCAAACCCTAAGGTTTGGAAAAAAGGGCTTCTTTGAAGAAAACTGAGAAACTGTAGAGTGAATGATAGGATGTACAAAATGGGTGGCAAAGCAATACGTGCATAACAGAAGAACCCGAGGTACAACTAAGATGGCCTCCAAGATAAGAAAATTCAACTGCGTCATGAGCGTCCCTTAGGGAGGGGTTCTGTCCCCGACACTTTTCCTAGTCTACATCAACGACCTGGTTGCTGAACTACCACATGGAATGAAAGTGGCAATGTACGCTGATGACCTGGTAATATGTTGCACAGATGAGCATGCAACAGTGGCCACCAAACTGCTACAAAGAGCTATAGATGCCTTATCCTCGTGGGCAAATAGATGGTGTGGTCAGCATAAACACAGACCAGTACAGCACACGGCTACATTCGCCTCTTCTCCCTCACCCCTCTCTCCCAAACAAAAAGCTGATGTGGTCAATTCAAGATAAATGAAGAGCTCCTGAGAGAAGATAAACAATCCTACCTATCTCGGAGTTTAACATTTCGATGATAGGCTGACATGGAAGCAGCACATCAACAAAGGCAAGCAACAAAGGCCAGGAGGTAAGTTAGCCATCCTGCAGAAAACTAAGTGGAACCACATGGGGAGCCAACGGGAAAATACTCAGTAGATAGTTTACCAGCAGGGCAAACGATCCACACTGGAATATGGGTCAGCTGCGTCGTATCCAGCATCGAACACCACATTACAAAGAGCTAGATTTAAGGTGCAAAACAGACGATGATAGGGTCATCACGGGGGCAATAAAATCAACGCCTATAGTGGGAGATTTTGGGAGTAAACATGGGGAGGATACAAGCAAATGATGCTTGAACGCAGAGACCCACGAAAGTGCTTAACACCAGGCAAGAAATGTTCCTTCTCTGTATGCCAGAGCCATCAAATGAAGGTACAGATTCCAAAAAACCTAGCAATGGGGCGATTGACAAAAAGAAGCAACTTCACATCCACCAGCAGCCAAAACGATTTCGTAGACAAACCTCAAGACCTGCCATGAAGTTGACAGACCCCCTAAAGTCTGTTGGCCAGAAACAAACCCCTTTGGGAGAGAAAGAGCCTGGACTACTTTACCAATATACACATCCAGAAAAAAAGTGAAAGGAAAAAACATTTTGACAGGGATGAACAGAACAGCGTGCAAACGTAGGAACAGTCACTCTCAGGTTTTTTTTTCCCTGGATGATGACTACCCACAGGAAACCCTCTGGGTCCAAAAAAGTATACGGTATGGGTCAGCACTCAGAATGCAGTTCAAGAGAATGGAGGAGCAGCATGTACATAGAAATACCCAAACAACCACTAGGATAATACGGTCAGAGTACCAACGGGGGAATTTCTGTAACAACTAATTGCCAGAATTTCCAGGCATTACAAGGTGGCAACCGAGAAAAACAGTGAACACCAATCTCGGCCACAGGCCCTTGTGGTATTCCTGGGACAGATGCAAGATAAGCACTGCAAGATCAATCCAAAAATTTGACTTCAAGTCCACAGAAAATCCATTGCATACCAGGTATACAAGTCCCCCCTACTTTTTTTCCTGAACTGTGCAAGGAGCGCAGGGTCGCCATGCAATGATACCGTCTTCATTGTGGAATACCAGGAAACGAGAAGAGGCGGACCGACTGGCTAAAGAAGGTGCTGCATTGAACGAGCAACCGGAGTGTACCAGTTTACGGTACCAAACAGAAGAAAAAGATGAATCAAATCAATCAGAAAGCCACCAACAATCAACGCAGGATGACTAACCAAGCTATGAACAGATCAGAACAAATTGTCCAATCTGCGCCCCTCGGAACAGGAAACAACAACCGACTCCAACAGGCACAAAAATGTATACAAAATTTCAAGATTTGGCAATTTCAGCCATGTGTAACATGTGGTACAGGCACCCCAGACTGCGGAGCACGTACTTCAAGATTGCCCCGAATATGAGAATAATTGAGGCACACCCACTGCCCATAGAAATCACACTGGATAGCAAAACTATACGGAACTTCTGTATGACTAGAAAAGACAGTGAAGTTTATACAAGAAACAACATTGCAGATAATAGACAATAATATTTCAAGCGAACGAAAATAGAAGAAAGAAAGCTCCAAAAACCCGACCATTACAAACTGTAAGACGGTGGCTTAATCTTATCTGAGAAATAAAACGTACTTATAATAATTTAAAAATTTAACACACGGACAGGAAGTTCTTTTTTTTGTAGCAATAATATTAAGAGAACATCTGTACAGTCCCATTATCAATACCGAAGCAATGTTAAACAATTTTGTTTGCTCCACATCCCTGTGTACAGTGATAGCTGTATGCTTCATCCACAATCATCATCATCATTACCCTACAGTCTCCGTGAGACGCAGAGGCCCTGAACTAACCGTAATTAACTCACAAGCCTTCCTGCACATGCTATCCGTACAAAGTCCTTGCATATCTTCCTTAATCCCTTTCTTGTATGTTTGTCACACAATTAAAATGTAAATAGTGCAACAGTGATCACCAGTCCACTTTTTGCTTCTCCATGTAAGGGTTTATAATTTTTGCTACGCATAACCATGATCTTCGCTGACGACATTACGCAATGATGAAGCCACGCCTAAATTTCCTGTTGACCATGCGCTGACAAGCGTTTTACCTACGTTTTGTAACTGGGGCTAAGGAAACATGCCACGAAAGCAAAATTCGCCTATCACATAAATGATCAACGGAGCAGTGAATTGGGGCCGCCTAACGGTTTTGATGTCCCAAAATTTCAGGGACCTTAAAGCCATAAAATCACAAAAGGGGAGTTTAAGATAAGAGATTTACCGACACACATTCGTGGTGTCCACGCCCTGGGGAGATAATTTAACCATGCTAACAGCAGAAATAACGCTCAGCTCCGTTCAAAAGGCGGAGTCTGTTCGCGCTTAGCTGATTCTGTAAAGTTTTTGAGCATTTAGGTGATTTAATGTGTTAAAGGTTATCATTATAATTCACTGGGATTTCTCTAAGTGCTAAGACTGGCGTATTAAATAACATAGCTAACTTTTCCAGCTGTAATGTAAAGTTAATCACTCGCTATCGCCCAGAAAGAGATGTTTTAATTGACGGAATATAAATTTACTTCTAATTCATTACGTGTAATTGTTTAAGTGACTAGTGAAATATCATGTGGCGAAACAAGTAGCTAGTAATGACAAGCGATATTTGTAAAGTAGTCATAATTAAATTATCACTGATATTGTGCGCTGAGAGTTTACCGGGGTGGGAAGGGAAAAAGGCGCATACCTTAAAACCAAAAACCCGCAACCGATGAGCGCAGCGTGATAAGATAGACTAAGACCTGTGTGCTTTTAATTTAATTAAATGACAGAGTGAATAAGAGATCTTAACCTTACGCGTGACCGGATAGGATATTGATCTTGTGATTAAATGTTTTGTTTTCTCCTAAATCTAGTACTGATCACAAAACCAGCCTGCCAGCGGTCTACGACTAAGTCTAGGTCTAAGATTAGTCTAAGTCTACGACTAAGTCTAAGTCTAAATACTTCTTCTTCTTCTTCGATCCTTAACCACCGACCGTCAAAGCAGTCAGTGGCCGTCACGCCTAGTGGCGTCTTGTAGGGCAACAACAAATTGATTCCACTTTGCACGGTCGGTGGCCATCCTTCGTACAGTGCCCCAACTCTGGTTCATTCTTTGCATCTCAGCCTCCACAGTCCTCCGCCAAGTTGTTTTTGGTCGGCCTCTCTTTCGCTTTCCTTCAGGGGTCCAAAGCATAGCTGTTCTTGTGATGGCATCGGGGTCTCTTCTGAGGACATGACCAACCCAGCTCCAGCGTCTGCCAGCTATGATGGTGTGCATGTCCTCTTGCTTGCTACGAGTAAGCAGATCTTGGTTGGTGATGGTATTCGGCCAAAAGATTCGATGAATTTTTCTTAGGCATGTTGTTTATGATTGACACTATGCAGCTTGGAATTCCATACGCCCTCCGTATTTTCCATAAACTGTCCCTATGTATGCTGTCAAAAGCCTTTTCAAAATCAACAAAATTTATGTACAGCTGTCTTTGCCATTCTGAGCACTGCTCTATAATGTTCCTGAGAGTGAATATATGGTCTACACATCTTCTGTTCTTTCTGAAGCCCGCTTGTTCTTTCCTCAGTTTTTGTAGTCTACTGCCTTTGAAATTCTCTGTATAATTATCCTGCCTAGTATTTTGCTGGGAACTGAGAGAAGAGTGATTCCTCTCCAATTATTGCAGTCTGAAAGATCTCCCTTCTTGGGCAATTTGACAATTATTCCTTTGTTCCACTCTGATGGTGTTGTCCCCGTTTTCCACACTTGTGCAAATAGTGGTTCTAATAGTTCTGCTGCTAGCTCAGGGTCTGTCTTAAATAGCTCTGCATTTAAGTTATCATGGCCCGGAAGCTTTACCGTTCTTTAACCCACTTTGACTTGAGCTTTGATGGATTTGCTGTGATGATTTCTTCTTTTCGTGGGATGTCTGTATTTACATCTAGATCGTTTTCAGCCTCAGGAACATTCAATTGTGTCTCTGGTATTTCCTTGTTCAGAGTTTCTCTGAAGTGCTCTGCCCATCTTGTTTCCTGTCCCTCTGCTGTCTTGATGAGATTTCCTTGCTTATCTCTTACTAATGTAATATTGTTTGCACCTCGTTTTCCGCTGATGAATTTAGTTATTTTGTATACTGTGCTTTGTTCATTTTGTGGCAGTGCCGGTGTTGCGTGCATATTTTGACGCACATTTTACAAAAATCGATATGGCTATTTAATATGGGAAAAATATAGACATTCATTCATTTGTGTATGAAAATGCTGTCTATGGTAAAAGCGAGATAATCCATGTTTGATTCACACTTTTGATTATAGGAGTAATCGTTCTGGATATTGATCCAGCGCAAGGATATTGCGCTTGCGTTTGTACTTATTTTTTAGGGCCAGAAAATATATTAATTTGCTTATTGTGTTTATGGCCTGAATTCATATGTATTACATATTATTAGTACAAGTAGAATCAGTCCTATATTGTATATTTTGGATGGGTAGGAGGGACTAGATTTGTACTTGCTAGCGGAAGTATGTAAAGAGTTTGTCTCTTGACAAGTCGTGATTGAGTTCCGATGTACTGCTTTACAAATGGCGGGGTACATTTTGCTAGAGCTGGGCCTTTCTTCATAAAAAAATGTCTCACGAAGTGGTTTTTTCTTCTGAAGGAGATGGTGTCTCTACGATAGTTTGTGTTAGAGACTCTCCTTATGTCAGTATATAGATGATTCGGACTCCAGGTAAACCCAGCTCCTATTTTTGATGATCTCTCGTCGGTTAGGCCTAGCTTGACTTTTGTGCTTCGCTATGCTAGTGTCGTGTTTTGTATCGACGAAGATGACAGATTTTCCTGCAGCGGTTATGGCTACGTGAATTAACCTGATCACCGTAGAGCTGTATGGAAACATTTATGAAATCCTTTATATACCCATTATAAATTAACTCTGGCTTATATTCTCCTTCCTATGAATGAGTGAACGACAACTCAGGGAGGTAGCCATGTTGGATTTCGGTCATCATATGTTTTGATCACTGCCAAGAGAACAGATTATTTATCTTATTATCGGACAGTGACAGGGAGATCTCAATCTTGCTAGAAACCTCCTTCGTGGTTTCATAATATATACTACAAACTATGGACGTCAAGTAACTTTAGTTATTTACCGATCTGCCTTCACTGACGCGTTTAGTCAGATAGGGGGGAAATGTGGCACCATAATTTGTAATCATGACATTGAACTTTTGATGTACTGCCCATTATTTCTGAATGTGTCATGACTTCAGATCTGCTATGTATACCTACAAATTGATATGTCAACATACCATGATGTACTCGTATGTCCCAGTGTGTACGTCTGAATAAATTGAGTAAACAAAGATTCCAGCCGTCTGCATTGGTGCCTTGTAGACACAAGTGTATGAGTGGTTATATTGGTCAGCACACGAACAGTACACCATTCGCGGTAATCACACTCTACACTTCTACTTCATACATACACCATCCTGCGTCGGTTGAAGTGACCAAGTTTAGGGCCTGCTTCCCCTGGAGCCTTTTGCCTTCCCTAACTCAGGACTAGGGTGAGTTACCCATTTACAGCTGGGTAGACTGGAGCATGCCTGATCTCAACAACACACCACTCTTCCTTACAGAGCATCCAGTGTGTGTGTGAAAGCAACTTTACAGAGTGGAAAGAAAAAATAAAAACTTTACAGTGGCGAGCCAGATTCCTGGGGTCCAGCTTACGCAGTTTTGTGTTGAGAATCACAGTTTACAGCTGAAAGAACATTTGTTTGAACACATCAACACCAGTAGGACAGCTATACAGTCGATGTCAGCTTGACCTGTATTACCGATAGGATGCTGTATCTAGGTCAGCGCTTGTTGACAGTTTTTGCTGTACAGACAGTATTACACAGGACAGTGGTATCAAGTTGTAGAAAATATCTGGAGCAGTATTGTTGACATTTCTCAACGTACAGAAGAATCACAGTGTTGTTGAACATAAAGTGCATAGTTCATCGTTGGATCTTCATATGCTCAAAAGAGAAAAAATTGACAGTGTAATAGTTTAGAATTAAATCTATTACTCAATAAAGTGGCAAGTTAGTAGTATTGAAATAAACGGTGCGTGCTTTACAACACTAGACCTGCAAGACATTCCATGCATGACATAAATTATATTGTATGCTATATGCTATTTATGCTTACATGTTATTTGTTATGTATTAAATTAGTTTATGTCTGTGTGACTAGTACAAGGTATGCCGAGTGACATTGGTCTGGTACTAGTATTCTATAGGTACACATTTTCTTAATTGGAAATTTGTTAGCAACAATTTGCTGCAAATATTTGGTTAGTTGTGATGAGGTGTTCTTTTGTATTTGTAACATTTTTTTTGTTTCTTATTTTTGTGTTTTTTAGATTGATTTTGTTTGTATAATTGTAGGTCTCATCTTTCCTTTCATTTCAGTTTTTTTACACCCTTATGTTTATACACTGTGGCGTTATTTGTCTTGTCATTTTATTATTGCAGTTATCATCACGGTTTCTGTGATCATTTTTTTTTCATTTCTCCTATTTAATTTAATTTGATCTCTGCAAATGTGTTCATATTGTCTTTTCTTGTTTGTCCTTTTGTAATGTCTTTAGTTGACATATGACGTATAGTGGTATACACTGATAGTATAGTACAGATCAGTACTTTATGATTGTTATTGTTATAAAACAAAATGTACAAGACCTTTGTAAGGCTTGTCTCCCAAAGTGATTGGTAAAGGGAAATATTTTTTCCACAGGTACTCAAGTGATCTTTGATTACATTGAGATATACAAGACCTTTGTAAGGCTTGTCTCCCACAGTATTTGAGATACAGTTATTGTTGTCCCACAGGTACTCAAATTATCATTGGTTGCTATAAAGCATACAAGTTTGGACTAAGACTAAGTCTATGGTATAGACTTGTCTCCCATTAACTTAAAATAGGGTAATTTATTTACTTTTTCAGGTTTCTGATTTAAGAAGACAATATGTCTACATTAGATTATTTCATTGCACAAGGAAAATCTCTTGATAAGACTGGAAAAGACTTAGAACAATGGGCTGTTGCTCAATATGACAAAGCATTAAGCTGCAGAAGAGAAAAAAAATTGCTGCTGCTGCTGTTGAAGAAAGAAAAGCTGCTGCTGAGGAAAAAAAAAGCTGCGGCTGAAGAGGACTGAGAGAAAAAAACTTCAAATAGAAGAAAAAGAAAAGCTGCTGCTGCTGAGCAAGAAAAGAAGAAAGCCTTAGCTGAAGAAAAAAAAGATGCAGAAAAAAAAGCTGAAACTTGAGGAAAGCTGCTGAACTGAAGAAAAAAGATTTGATGCAATGCAAGAGGAAAGAAAAGGAAGATACTTTGAGCAGAACAGAGCAGAAATTAGAAGCTGATGCAGAGCAGAAAAAAATTTAGAAGAATTTGCTGCAGAACAGAAAAAATTAAATTAGAAGTTTGCTGCAGAAACAGAAAAAATTAGAAGTTGCAGTTGCTGCAGAACAGAGAAAAAAATTAGAAGCTTGCTGCAGAACAGAAAAAAAAGAAGTTGCTGCTGCTGCAGAAGAAATTAAAGCTAGAAGTTGCAGAACAGAAAAAAACTAGAAGTTGCTGCTGCTGCAGAACAGAAAAAAACTAGAAGTTTGCTGCTGCTTGCTGCAGAACAGAAAAAATTAGAAGCTGCTGCTGCTGCAGAAACAAAAAAAATTAGATAGAGAAGCTGAAGAGAGAAAAAGCAATAAGAGAACATGAGTTTTGAATTAGAGAAATTAAAATTGACATGTATGAGTAAATGTTAATCAGGCATCTGGTGGTAATGGTAAACCCTTTTGTATACAAGGTCAAGGTACCATCGTTTAACCCTACCAGTGATGACATAACATTTTCGCTTTCTAGATTTGAACGGGCTTGTTGATCTCATAATTTTGACAAATCTCAGTATGTGAATCAGTTGTCTGAAAATCTAAAAGTGGAGTCTCTGAGTAAGTTATATTTTGTTGAAGAGAGGCCGACAAAGATAATTATGATGCTGTTTAGGGCAGCTTTGATAAAGAGATATCAGCTGTCTGAGGAAGGTTACCGTCTTTTTTTTTAAAACAATGAGACCTGAGGTAGGTGTAGAATTCTCAGATTTCATCTCAAAAGCACGAATTACACTTTCACGATGGATTGAATTATCCAAAACAGAGAAAACATTTGATGGTCTTACGGATTTATTGCTAAGAGACAAGGTCATGTCTTCTGTAAATAAATCATTCCTAGAGTTCTTACATGAGCGTAAACCTGGTACAATAAAGCAAATGGAAGAACATTGTGACCAGTATGCCACGGCACACCCTGACATGATTCTTAGTAACTCTAACATTAAAGAGAGTATGCCAGTTGCTTCGGCAACAGAATATAATCAGAATTACTCACACAAATTCCAAGGAGCTAAAAATAAATTTGATAAAAAGGTTAATTGGGATAAGTATCAAAACCAAGATAACCGCTCAAATCAGAGTTCTTCTTCGAAGAACTGGAATCGGTCTGATAGTCCTCGACACGCGAGGGGTTCCCATAATGTTAGAAATTCTCGGAAAGGGAGTAGCTATAGGAACTACCCAAGTGCTTCATGGAGACAAAAGAAACAATATTACAGGGATACTCAATATAATGAGCATGATGATTATGATCATGAATATTATGATTCAAACCCAAATAGGGGTTAAAACAGAGGCAATAATAATTATAGAGACAATTATAACCGAGGTAGATCACAACACAAAAGACATGGTAAATCTTATTACCAGGCTAACTCTGCACAACAGGAGTTCCACGACACCGATAATCAGAATAATGATAAAAAAGACTCCAATAGTGTAGCAAATTCCGCTTTCGATTTTGCTAGAGCATCTGAGTGTTCGCAATGCAAAACATTATTTGATCCAACCACAGTGTCTACTTTAAGCTGCGGTCACCCACTTCCCGCTCTCCATGCGTCAATTGCGCATAATGGAAGGGGTGCTCTTGTCTTTAATAGGGGCCTAATAGATGGTACTCCGGTATCAATTCTTTTCGACTCGGGGTGCACTACCATTGGAGTGAGGCAATCACTCGTAAATCCTTCTCGAGCTACAGGCAATATAGTCAAATGTCTAACATTTGGTGGCACATTGGAGAAGTACTCCACTGCCATTATCAATATTGCTACGCCTTTCTTTACAGGAGAGGTGCAAGCATGTCTCTTTGCCGAATCCGATCGCTGATCTTATCATTGGTCGCATTCATGGAGTGAAAGAATGCACTCCACAGCAAATTTCTAATTGGGAAAATGTTAATATGCAATCTGCTAATGCAGTAATCACTAGGGCTCAAGCTCTTAATATGCCACAATCTTCACATTCTGAAGATAATGATGCGCAGATCCAAGATGATCCCTTGGAGATTTCCCACGATTCCTTTATCAAACAGCAGGAAGATGATCCTACTCTAAAGAAATTCTTTACTCTGGCAACAAAAGGTGATCCGAATAAGGATACAAATCGTAAATCTTGGATTACGATGAAGAATGGCGTACTTGTACGTATGGTACAAGACTCCGCTAAGTCCATTCATTCTCAAATCCTTGTGCCTAAAAATATGAGAGTTAAAATCTTACAGCACGCTCATGATTCGCAGTGTGCTGGACATATGGGTTTTTTCCCGTACTAAAGCTAGAGTTCTTCAATCTTTCTTTTGGCCTGCTGTGAATAAGGACATACGAATCTATTGTCGATCTTGTAAAGTATGTCAAGAGATTAAATCCAGAGGTCCACGCCATGATGCACCTATTCAGGCTGCAGACATTCCCATTCGGCCATTTCAAAAAATGGCGATAGACATCATTGGTCCATTTAAGATAAAGTCTGCTAGAGGAGACCAATTTATTTTGACGTGTGTTGATATGTGCACACGTTGGCCGGAGGCTGTTCCTCTAAAGAGCATAACTACTGCTGATGTCGCAGATGCTCTTTGGTTAATATTTTCTCGTCTGGGGTTTCCAGCAGAAATATTATCCGACCATGGTACCCAACTCATATCGGATACCATGTCTCAAGTAATGTCGACTCTGAAGATAGAGAGATCGCTGAGTAGTATTTATCATCCTATGTCCAATGGGATGGTGGAACGTTTGAATAGAACTCTGAAAAACCTACTAGGTAAGATAACAGAAGATCATCCTCAGGATTGGGATAGGGTTTTACCCGCGGCTCTCTTTGCATATAGAGAGGTCGCCAACGAACATACAGGATTTTCTCCCTTTGAACTTGTCTTTGGCGCGAAACCGCGAGGTCCTATGTCCTTACTTCATGATGTTATAACTGCTGATAATATTGTCGATGACACAAAATCCTCTTATGAATATGTCATCGCACTTAGACACAAGATTATTGAAGCATGCAAATTGGCAACTGCTTCTTCTGAATTTGCGAAACAGATGGCAAGGGAATTTGCCAATAAAAAGAGATGTTTGCGTCAACTTTGTCCAGGTGACAAAGCATTTGTCTTGCTACCTTGTAGGGAAAATAGACTTCTCATTTCTTGGAAAGGTCCGTACGATATAATATCAAAAGTTTCCGATGTTGACTATATCGTCGATATTGACGGGAAGCGTAAAACCTTCCACATCAACATGCTCACGGAATTCCATGAACGTCCTGATTATTTACAACCTGTTTTCCAGGCAACGGACGATTTTCCAGTCCAACATGGACAGTACTCATCTCTGTCAGTAATACAGGATGAGGAAACGAGTTTCTCGGATGTAAATTTACCTTTTCCAATGATTCCTCTTCACTCTAATGAATCATGGAAAGATGTTGCAATTTCTCCAGAATTATCTCCAGGAGAGCAGAAACAAGTTTCTACTATGTTAGAACAATTTCAGGATGTCCTTACTGACATTCCTGGTCAAACGGATGTCATTCAACATGACATTATTCTTACTGACCATAGTCCTATAAGAGTCAGACCGTATCCTATCCCGATACATTTTCAAGCACAGGTAGAGAAAGAGTTAGATGAGATGATAGAGTTAAAAATTATTGAACCATCCACATCAGCATATTCTTCGCCGATGGTTATAGTACGGAAAAAAAAAGACAATAACATACGTCTTTGCGTGGATTATCGCAAATTGAATCAAGTGACTAAATTCGATGCTGAACCTATGCCTTTACTAGAAGAGCTACTTACGAGACTATCGAATTCTCACTTCTTTACTAAACTCGATTTGTCTAAGGGATATTGGCAAGTTCCACTATCCGAACACGCCAAACCGTTTACTGCTTTTTCGACGCCTAGGGGTCTATTCCAATGGAATTTCATGCCTTTCGGTTTTATGAACGCCCCTGCAACATTTGTACGCATGATGCGTCGAATCCTATCTCATCGCTCAGATGTCATTGCGTATCTTGATGACATCTGTCTTTTCAGTGATACTTGGAACGATCACTATAATGGTATAAATGAACTATTGTCTATCTTACGCGAGCATAACCTGACAGCGAAACCATCGAAAGCATGTATTGGTTTTAGCGAAATATCTTTTTTAGGACACCGTGTTGGTCATGGGTTCCTAAAAACAGAAGACCATAATACAAGTAAGATACTTAACATTTCTATTCCTAAGACTAAAAAGCAAGTACGAAGTCTCTTAGGTCTAATACAATTTTATGGACGATTCATCCCGAATCTGTCCTCCATTATGTCACCTCTTTCTTCCTTGCTAAAGAAAGGGTCTCCTAATGTAGTCCATTGGACTCAAGAATGTCAATCCTCTTTGGATAAGGTTAAAACTATGTTTTCTACTTCACCTATCCTAGTATTACCTTCTAAGGATAAGACATTTATTCTTCGTAGTGACGCTTCATCCACCGGGATTGGAGCTGCACTAATGCAAGAGTACTCTGGAACTCTGCATCCTGTGATGTATATTTCTCGGAAATTAAATGCCGCAGAGAAGAATTACTCGGTCCTAGACCGTGAATTATTGGCTATGGTTTGGTCAATCCTTAAACTGCAAAGATTTCTTCTGGGCGCGCATTTCATTGTGGAAACTGACCAGAAAGCTCTTACGGCTATTCAGAGTAAAAATCTGAAGAGCGCGATATCAACGCGATACGCGATTGCTCTACAGCCATTTCATTTTTCGGTGCGAGCTATCCGTGGGTCAGAAAATGTGATGGCAGATATTTTGTCTAGATGCCCACATGATTCATAACACTGTTTATACAACTTTGATACAGTTGTTTCTATGTTGAAATGTGTACACATATGTAATATATCATATATTGATTGTAACACTACTTAGCGGTTCATTGATATTTATTCACCGCTGATCTTTCAATGTTTTTTTCGTCTTTGATGATCATGATGTTAAGATATCTTAGATGAAATTTATGTATAAACTAATGTGGAAATTGTGTCATTGCTAATATTGTAGTATGCGTTGGTGACACCTCTCTGGAAATATTTATACTTAGAGAAGTACTTTCTCTAAGGTCATAAAACTTATGCTTATCATCTGCGCATTGTTATTGGTGCGTTGTGAGCCTATTGTATGTTGCTCCTAGATGAATTTCAAAAAAAAAAAATGTACCATTTTTTTTTCCCGAGGGGTGTGGTAATCTGTTGCGTGTATATTTTGACGCACATATTACAAAAATCGATATGGCTATTTAATATGGGAAAAATATAGACATTCATTCATTTGTGTATGAAAATGCTGTCTATGGTAAAAGCGAGATAATCCATGTTTGATTCACACTTTTGATTATAGGAGTAATCGTTCTGGATATTGATCCAGCGCAAGGATATTGCGCTTGCGTTTGTACTTATTTTTTAGGGCCAGAAAATATATTAATTTGCTTATTGTGTTTATGGCCTGAATTCATATGTATTACATATTATTAGTACAAGTAGAATCAGTCCTATATTGTATATTTTGGATGGGTAGGAGGGACTAGATTCTTGTATTCCGGTCTAGCGGAAGTATGAGTTGTCTTGACAAGTCGTGATGAGTTCCGATGTACTGCTTACAAATGGCGGGGTACGTTTTTCTAGAGCTGGTCCTTTCGTCAGAAAAAAATGTCTCACGAAGTGGTTTTTCTTCTGAAGGAGATGGTGTCTCTACGATAGTTTGTGTTAGAGACTCTCCTTATGTCAGAATATAGATGATTCGGACTCCAGGTAAACCCAGCTCCTATTTTTGATGATCTCTCGTCGGTTAGGCCTAGCTTGACTTTTGTGCTTCGCTATGCTAGTGTCGTGTTTTGTATCGACGAAGATGACAGATTTTCCTGCAGCGGTTATGGCTACATGAATTAACCTGATCACCGTAGAGCTGTATGGAAACATTTATGAAATCCTTTATATACCCATTATAAATTAACTCTGGCTTATATTCTCCTTCCTATGAATGAGTGAACGACAACTCAGGGAGGTAGCCATGTTGGATTTCGGTCATCATATGTTTTGATCACTGCCAAGAGAACATATTATTTATCTTATTATCGGACAGTGACAGGGAGATCTCAATCTTGCTAGAAACCCCCTTTCGTGGTTTCATAATATCTACTACACACTATGGACGTCAAGTAACTTTAATTATTTATCGATTCGCCTTCACTGACGCGTTTAGTCAGATAGGGGAATGTGGCCATAATGTATCATGACATTGAACTTTTGATGTACTGCCCATTATTTCTGAAGGGGTCATGACTTCAGATTTGCTATGTATACCTACAAATTGATATGTCAACATACCATGATGTACTCGTATGTCCCAGTGTGTACGTCTGAATAAATTGAGTAAACAAAGATTCCAACAGTCTGCATTGGTGCCTTGTAGACACAAGTGTATGAGTGGTTATATTGGTCAGCACACGAACAGCACACCATTCGCGTCAATCACACTCTACATTTCTACTTCATACATACACCATCCTGCGTCGGTTGAAGTGACCAAGTTTAGGGCCTGCTTCCCCTGGAGCCTTTGCCTTCCCTAACTCAGGACTAGGGTGAGTTACCCATTTACAGCTGGGTAGACTGGAGCATGCCTGATCTCAACAACACACCACTCTTCCTTACAGAGCATCCAGTGTGTGTGTGAAAGCAACTTTACAGAGAAGAAAACGAAAAAAAACTTTACAGCCGGTATATGCAGTATTTTCAGTTTACTTTACAGAGAGCAGATGTTTAACTGGCCTAATCACCAGAGATCTAGATTTCTCTCCTAAATTTGTGTTACCAGGTTCGATTTTCTTCTCTTAGGTGTTGATGTAGCGAATTTAATTGAAATGGATAGATTTCTTAGCTTAATCTCAAAACTGTAGTAATTCACCTTTTCAACAGCGTTCGATTTCATGCAAAACTTTTAATATCTTTCAGCATGAAACTTAAATTTCAACAAAGTCTGGAATTCAGAACATTTTTACAATAATAAGCATAATAAAAGCTTTAACATCTCATCAGATGCCTTTCATCGATGCAAAAATCCCTTTTTTTTGCATCTTTGTCTCATAGGCCTACTCAATGTCAAATATGGCGAACTTTCTCTCATTCCACCGTGTTCCTTCCTTTAAGTTACCGTCTTATCTTAGGTTTCGACGACATTTTACCCATCTCTTCAGATTTGTCCTTGTTTTCTTTATCATCATAAGTATTCCTTGAGCTAAATACTTTCCAACACAAGGATAATTTTGCTCTACAACGGTTTGAGGTGTAAGACTAGTTTTTTTTTGAAAATTGACTCAAATCCTCGAACCTAGTTTCTGCTGCGACTAGGGTTGGGAGCTCTATTCAAAATATACATTGAATGATAGTCACTACTTACGCAAGTAAGAAATATAAAACCACTCAATGTCCTGAAATGCACATTTTTATAATAAATGTTGAAGTTGACTTCCTCAAACTAAGAAAATATGTAGAGCTGGACCAGATACGACCTCTTGAGTTTCGCTCCTTCATTCTGACTGCCAGATGGCGTCCCCTGTTCTATAATTCCCCGGGGTAAATCTGAGCTATCCGATTGGTCAGGGGAAAATCACCCAATTATTAGAAATGGCGTGTGGAAGCGACTCTGTCCTAAATATGTGACACTATAATTTTTTTATATTCTGTTTCTCATAAAATATAAAATTATGGGGTAGTCTGTGCTTCCTCCGTCTTGTTGGAGTATAGCCTGTTTCCAAAGGAACAACTTTGGACACGGTCACATATAGACACCGGGGCTTCGCTAATTTATCCCGTAGGGAGACATTTGACTACTATCAATAACAAAAATTTCATCCCCAAAAATTTCTAAGTTCAAAAAAAACAATTTTCAGAAAAATTTTTAAAGTCAAAAATTTTTTCTAAGTCCAAAAAATATTTCCAAAAAAAAATTAATTTAATTCCTATACTGGGGTCCCTTTACCTATGTCTATATGAGGTCGGTGATCCGTTCTGCTATGTAAAAAAAAAACTAGTAGTGGGACATCAACTTTTCAAAAAGTGTAACTTATTTCATCACATCATAAATATTTTTCACCAAATTTACAAATTGGCAACACTGCCCAACAAAATCTGCAAAAACAATTTCATAAGGTCATCACTAAAAAAAAATGTGACGAGTGGCAACACACTGGGGAATGAACAATAAACTACCTCTTATTTGCCGAACTTGGCTGCATTATCATCAAATCTATTACATTTCATTCAAAAATATAGTTGATTACATTCTCCTAGATATGGTGGGGGGGTGTTTTATCTTATCTTTCTTTTTTTGCTTATTCCTGTTATTTGCTCCATATTAAAAGCCTGCAAGTAATAAAAAAATCTTTTTTTATTTCTGATTATTATTAGTTTTTTAATTTCTGGCGTACTTTTTTATTCTATTTCCCCAAGTACTCTGCAAATTTCCCCAAGAAAGATGTCCAAAATCTCTAATTCCTATGGTAATTGGCAATCCACTTTCATAGAATAGCCAATGGTTTTCATGGGTACTCCATCATCATCTTCCAAACTTTTTTTTTTTTTCTAGTGAATGAGCCACTTGCTCATTATTACATGTAGAAAACATCTCTAGACATAATATGCATATTTTATCAGACGATAATACATACCAGCCTCAATTTTTATTAAGTAATCATTTTTCACATAAAGGCATTAAAAACCTCATGGCTTATCCTTATTTTTTTATCTGAATGTTTCTGGTTATTGACATTTTTTTTCCAAATGGTAAGTGTATAAATTCGTTCTAACTCCGTCTCTGTAGAAAAAAAATGTTCTATATTTTTTTTTTTTTTTTTTTTTTCTTTTTTTTCAAAATATGTTATGTTTCTCTCCAATATCCGTGCGTCTGGGTGGTGATCCTGTCCATTAGTCAGTTTATTTCTAATCATTCCTTCTTTTCTGTCTAATACAGTATTTTTTTTTTGTGAACTCTTCCCTAGAAATATTATTTTATTATAATATATATTTATTTTTCAAAGATCTTCTTTGACTTACCATAACAATCAATTTTCAAACATCAAATTATTCAGCAACCAACAGGACGAAAAATGTGTTACTATCATATTATGAAATATAAGGGAAAAGGAAAATATAGTTTTCCAAATCATCATGAATTTTCTTACATTGGGTTCCGTATTACTTTATTTTCTCTGTTAAGACAACTGCTTATACTCTTGACAATATGTATCCATGGTTGTCACTCTCGAGGGGCATCCTTGTTATACAATTTATATTTGTCGCCTTTTTTTTTTTTTTTTTAACACCCATGTATCATTTAAGGTGGTCCAATATCATTTTTGTTTTTCCTCGCCTCCTGTTTTCTTGAAAATTTATCCTTAGTAACTCCCTTTGTACCTTTTCTACCTATACATTTTTTAAAACACATCAAACAATTATTTATGGAACAATCAACTGAGATGTAAGAACTTGTGACAATATGAGATGAAAAAAAATGTTGGGGTCATCACTCAAAAAATGTGACATAGAAAGGAAGAAAATAATCAATTGATCGTGAGGAATCTACAATATTCTTATAAGACAAAGTTCCTGGCACACTGACTACTATTTATCCATATTATTTCTGGTTATCCTTGCATACATACAGTGTACCATTTCCTATTTTCTTTATAAGTCCAATTCATCGCTCATGGTGCTCCAATATTTAAAATGTGGATCCTTCCTATTCCTCTTATTCTGTACTGGAAATACATCCTTATTAATTGTCCATGTACTATATCTGCGAATATTTATCAACAATATATCAACTAATCATTTATAGAACCATTAACATAAATGTCTAGACTTTACCAAAACATGAACAAAAAATCATGTCTTTTTACATATGTGCAAACTTTCGACACCACCTCTGCCTTCGCAGGTCTAGGGTTAGTCAGAGTTATGTGGTGCCTGTAACATCTGCTGACTACAGCCAGATGGGTGACTCCTTATGGTACTTATAATTTCAAAAAAACTCGTCCCGTCAGTTATCTTAAATGTGGGGCGGGGTTTATTTCATGGTGTCCTTGACCAGGTTTGCTGCATTTTCAATCTAGGTATTCTTTTTTTTTTTTTTTTTTTTTTTTTTTTTCATAAATATCTCCATGATATATCTGTGACATGTCTGTCCTTGGGATAACAATTATTTTTTTTTTCAATATCCTCGGGGTGAGCAAAATCTCAGTACGTCCAATTTTTCATCAAACCATGTAATTTTTTTTTCTCTCTTGTAATTCTGGGTATATTATCTGAGTATAGTAAAATTGTCAATTTATTTCAACTATCTTACAACATTCTGTAATTCGTGATAAGGAATAGTCATTTGTTTATACAACAAATGTTTCATATTACAAAGGCAATGTGCAAAAATCAAAGAGATATCTTCTCCAAAAATGCGGATGTATCTCTATTTCCTTTACCTCTGGGCATAGCAATTATTCAGTCATTATTTTTTTCTCCATTATTTAATCTCCATTTTGTGTCCTTAGTACCTGTGGTTCCATGGGATTATCATAATTCATTTGTGTCACTTGTCTACTGATAATCCTTCAATAATGACTTCAAATATGGTCCTCATATGTGCAACAATCATCTGCTCTGATTTGTTCCAGGTCCATGGTATTCTTCAGATATTCTATTATATCCTTGTCTTATCTCGTAACCACGAAAGACTAAGATTATTCCTCCTCCAATGTTAATGTGGGGGATTTTGTGCATAAACATTACAACAAAATCTCAGCTGTGACAACATAAAGTTTCACCTTAATATAAAATGTCATCTTCATCATACATAACCTGTTGCTTCTTCACCTCATGTGTCATTAGTGGTTACCATGCGGTAATGGGGCATTCCATCTGCCACGTCAGCATGTGCAGATGCTATTTCTGTAACCTGAGCAACGGCATCATCAACAAAATAGGTGCAAATTTGTTTCAATCTGGGGTTAGCATAATATACTAATGCTCACTCAAGGGATTCTTCATTTGCAGAAAATCAGCATGCGCAAATGTCATTGGGTACTTGTGATATGCGCAGTATTAACAAAAATATTGTTTGGAGTAAATACAGAGATGATCATGCTGGGTGGGGTGTATGACTGGCATAGGGTGATTTATTTTCTCTTTTCTCATCTTCAGCTGCTAACCTCAGGGCAGTCAATGTTTTTTACAATATTGGCTTATCATCATCAAAATGTTGTGTGGGTGGCATATACACATAATACATTTTTATATAAAAAAAAAACTTATTCAATTGTTTTTTTCTCCTCTCAATTTGTATGTTATTTTTTTGTCTCTTTTCCATTTTTTTTCTTTTATGTTTTGTTATCACAAGTACTAAGGAATGAAATAAAAATCAATTCGCTAAAACACTAGAGATACTAATCCAATAATTCCTAATAGTAAATCCTAACCAATAGGGCCTGCAAGTAATAGTTTAGGTTAGAATAGAGAATGTATATTGTAGCAGTGTTGTCTGTTGTCAATAAGTGGCGAGGAAAAGGTACATCAAGGATCTCCTGATTACAACAACATGATTGTAATTCCAAGGAATGAATATGATTGGGAATTGAAAAAAAATCTACACAGTCCTAGAATGTCGTCTCAATATAGTGGAAAGGAAAAATAGTAAGTTAAAGATGTGTGTAACAGTGGAATTACGTGAAGGAAAATCTTATTATAGAGAGTCAAGGTTGGGATATGGAATCTCTTTAGGAGAATGTTTAAAATTTTTGACAAGTTACTAATATACATCTGGGTCTCTTAAAATAATAATGTACATTTGAAAAATAAATAATCCCTGTGGAAAAAAAATAGCATAACATGCAATACTAGTTTTGGGTATGAATTATGTGCTGTTAAGTGAGATGTCATATAGGAACATTAATAGTGAAGGAACATAAGTTAATAGGAAATTGATCCAAGGGTGCCTCAATACCCTAAGGAGTTTAAGCACGCATATTTACTAGGCCGGGGGGGTCAAAACGAAAAATATTAAGACGTCCCCCCCACACCATGGTAACTGAAATAAAATACTGGTGTAAAGTGTCTGCATGAAAAAAGTCTGGTGTGAATGGAGCGTGGAATAATGATCAGGTCAGTTAACAAAAGTGGAGGGATGAATGTTACAACAGAATAGTGTAATGACACATGTGTAGTTAATAAGGTACGGGTTGTGTAATACCATTCTAAATATTTAAGAAAATGTCATGTAACTAAATAAAGGTGTGTCTGTAAACTCGTAAAGAACCGATGGTATTATCAATTGTTTTTGTCCATTTTTATATTTCACAAAATCAAACCCAAAATGCTATCTAATGAAGAAAATCCTGGGGGCCTCCGTGGGCTGGTCTTGGGATAGGATTTTGATGCATCAGTATTCTAAGGCTGGAAAAAAACTTTCTATCAGTGGGGCTTTTTTTGACATCTTAGTCTATAAGAAGCAAGTCATTTGAACTGTCAGAAACTGAAAATAAAGAGTACATGGGGAAGGCTTTAGTACATTGTTAAAAGGTTTTTTTCACATATGGCGTTGGCCGTACATGTGAATGGCATGTACATTGAAGAAAGACTCGATGGGGCGTGTTTTTTCAGAATAGCTTTGCGAGGTCTTTGACTTTTTTCCATCGCCTCGAGCCTTGGTGCAATTTCCCGACTGCTTAGGCGAGCAATCATACTGAGTAGCCTGAAGTGACGGGTGTGATAGGCCGACGACACCTGCATTTGCTGATTGTTGGGGCACCGAGGACATGAGGACGAATGCGGTGATGGCTTAACATCATTTTGATTGCGGTGATGGTTTCACTGTGGTTAGGGTTTTGTTATGGCTGGAACATCAATCTGTTGGTTTTTAGAGGCAGGTATATGTTTTCGCCTTGATTTTTTCTTCTGACCTGGTTTGCTAGAACGTTAGCACCGGTTACAATGGGCAACATGTAATTTGCACACTGTGTTTGTTTTTTTGGACTAGTTGAGATGATGAGGCTAAAACACTTCTGGCTTGGTTTTTGGAACATTATTAGCGTTTTTCTTCAGAATCTTTCGTCTGATATAGTTGTGCTGTATACGCGCGAATTTTTGTTGCTATGGATTGAGTCATCAGATTCTGTTTTATAGGCGCGTTTGACGCTGGAGCTGACTGGTACAAAATAAATGTACTATCCGCATCAACTGGTTTCAATGAACTATAAGCTGTATCAATGTCTGTTTCTTGTTGGTATAATTCTACCATTTTTCTGTCGGTCCTTGATTATTTCGTTGTGGGTCTGACAAAGCTGTGCTGGGTTGACACTGTCTTCTCTCATGTCTTGTTCTGTTTCGTCTCATAAAGATTTGCTGGTATATGGTTTCAACAATCTGCTTTGGGTATAGTTTTCTCTTCAGGATCTGATTGTTCTTGAACGAGCAATCTTGTTTCTTGTGGTATAAGCAGTGTTTGGTTTTCACTAGTATTAAAACTAGGAACTATGCCTGAACTGGGTGTGAACTGTGGGGTGGTGATAGGATATCAGCTGACGATTTTTATCACTGCGGGAGTAAGTTTGAGTGTGGATATAAGGTTTTCGTGTTGTCATCGTGTGACGTCCCCTGTGGCATATGATTTCTTCATTTCTAATGCGCAGGTCTCTCTGTCTTGTAGTCTATTACGTAATTCAAGTGGTGGGATATCTTCTTCGCTTTCGGACGAGTCCCCTCGTTGTTGTCTTGCTCGATGTATTTCATCTTGTGGGTGGTCTGGGTATGTGGTCGTCCCCTTGGTAAAATTCAGAGTCTGTCGTCGACTCTGACTCTGATATGTCAGACGAATCTGTGCTGGATGGATTTATAATTTATAGGGTGGCCTTTTCTGACTGGTCTTGTTATTTGTCGTCCAAGAGGCTGCGGAATGGGCCGGTGGATTAACCGATCAATTTTTATTTGTTTTACGTGAGCTTTTGTTTGGTGTTGTTTTCTCTTCATTCCAAATAATGAAGTGTAAACAGGCGTAAAGTTTGTTTCATGATTTTGTAGCCATCTAACCATCGGTCATCGAATTTTGAACTGCGTACATGTTTCTTGTAGTATACTCTGTCTCCTATTTGTACGTTGGTAGCTTGGCTGATTTATCATGTTGTTTCTGTTTCTTGTGAAATGCCTTCTGCGTATTTCGTTGTGCAATCTGTGAGCTTTATACTTTTCTTGAAGGATTATTTCGATGGGGTCTTCTCCCATGTATTTTCTTTGTGGGCGAAGTAGGTTGTCTAACGGAAAGTTTGGTTCTCTTCCGTATAGCATGAGAAAGGGCGACATTCCTGTGGTATCGTTGACGTTTTACTCGGGATGGCTTTTCAAGAGCTTGGTTTAATGTATAGGTTCCCAGTATTGGTGGTTCCCCTTGATATATTTGCTAATAATATCATGTAGGGGTGGCGTGCATGCGTTCATTTCTGCCATTTGCATTTGGGCAATAATAAGTGGTTGTAGTATGCTTCAATATTCAGCTGGTGTAAGGTGGCTTTAAATGGGTTACCCCACGATTTAAACTGTTTACCGTTGTCTGAAATGATTCGTTTTGGACAGCCATGCCTGGGAATGAATTCTTGTAAAAAAATTTGCGTGATGGACTGCGATGTGGCATCACTGAGTGGGTAACTTTCTGGCCAAACAGAGTATTGGTCAACTATGTGCAGGAGGTATTTGTTGCCTGATTGGGTGAGTGGGTAAGGACCTGATAAGTCAATGCGCACTGTTTGCATGGGGTAATGGGAAGGTTGCATTTCTTGAAGGGGGGTTAAATGTGGCTTCATGTTTTTTTTTTTACATGTTCTACAGGTGGCTACCTATTCTGTAATGTCCTTGTAGAAAGTTTGCCAATAATACCTTTTCTTTATGACATCAATTGTTTTGTCTCTTCCCATTTGCCCGTTGTTATCATGAAACTGTAGCAATACTTCTGGGACTAGATGTGCTGGAATGACTTTTCTTAGTGTCCCTTCTTGTTTCTGATCAATATAGTATAGAGCTCCATCCGTTGGGTGTACTGTAAAATCTTTACTTTTTGTTGGGTTTTTCTTTTTCACGTATGTGAGCAACAGCTTAACAATTTCTGCATCTTTCGCTTGTTCTACTCTCATGTCAAACATATCTCTTGGCTTTCTTTCTTCTACTTGTGAGTGGCAGGAATCTGAGGTACTTCTTCGACTTGATGAAGTAATTTTCATTAATTTTCTTTAGCATTAATCGTCAAATCTCTGAGGAATTGTGCCATCATTTTTTTTTTGAACTCTATTTGTTTTTTCATCACTTCAGTTTCATCTTCATATTTAATCCTGGATAAGAGGTCTGCACAGGTGTTCATTTCGCCTGGGATATGTTCGATAGTGGTGTCGTAGGACTGTAAATTCATTGCCCATGTCTGTAACTTCTTTGGCCGTTCGTGTGTTTTGGTGAGCCAGTTAGCCAAAGGTTGATGATCAGTTCTTATAATGAGTTTAGTTCCTCCGACGTAAAAGTCACACTTTTGTAACTGCATGGTGAATCGCATATGCTTCTTTCTCAGTGGTGGTCCACCGTTTTTGGTGACTTGGTTCGTGACAAGGTGCGTGGGATAGGAATGCAATGGGTTTCCTCATTGGGAATGTTTGGTAGGATGGGTGTTTTCATCTTCTAGTACTGGTTTTTACCAAACAAGCACCACTTGCGTTATCTGAGGCATCGGCGTATAGTATCATGGGCTGAGAAATATCTGGATGTCCAAGCAGTGGGATGGTGGTTAGGGCATTTTTTAGATACTCAAAAGGATCTCTGGCAGTCTTCTGTCCATTTGAAGCGTGCATACTTGCGGGTAAGGGCTATCAAAGGCTCTGCTGCTATCTGCTCTGAGAAATTGATGATGTGGCGCCAAAAGGACCCTATTGTACCAAAAAATGAGCGTGTTTTTCTCACCACCGTCTTGGGGCTCGGCATTTCTCTTATGGCTTTGACTTTATCTTCATCAGGTCTGACGCCATGTCTATTGATGACAACGCCTAAATATTTTGTTTCTGTCTTTAGAAACTCACACTTCGACAGTTTTAACTTTATTTGGTGATGCCTGAGTCTATCACACACTGTTTCAACCTTGCGGAGGTGGTCTTCCATCGTGCCTGCGGTATGTATCAGGATATCGTCTATGTATGCCAGGGCAAATGGATGTAGACCCTTGAACACTCCATGCATGAGTGACATCTATGTTGATGGAGATCCTATTAGACCAAATGGCATAACATTCCAAAAAAAAACTTCCCATATGTGAACAGAATGTGGATTTTCTGTTTTTTTGCCTCAGGTGTCATGGGGAATGCACCAAAAGCCTGACCTTGCATCAAGTGTGGTAAAGTATGTAGACTTTCCTAACGTCCGCAAGTAGATCGTCTATCCTGGGGGGAGGGGGTAGGAAAATGACTTTTGTGATTTTGTTAAGGGCACGGTAGTCGCAAAGCAAAAGCGACTGGAGCCCCATTCCGTTTCTTTGTTACGTCCTGTAATCACTATGGGTAGACACTCCAGGACCATTGGGTAACGGGATCTTTCGATGAATTTCCCTGCCCCATTTTAGACTGCCTGTAGCATTTTCATTTATAGAACCTTTCCACGAGTTCTCATCTGTTTTTTTCAAGGGTATGATAGGGTTTCATATGTTTTGGCTCCTCTGTGGTTGTTTGAAATGTCCATTGGATTGACAGTTTGGTTTGATAAGTTTCTGCCTAATTCCATGTCTTGTGAGTGCGAATGTACATCTTGTTTTGAGAAGGTGCTTTATTTCCTGCAAACGTTTTTTTACAAACGTTGAGTGAGTGCTTTATTAATCTTCTGTGGCATTCAGGGTTTTGCAAGTAACTGAGCTATTTATTCTCAAGACTAAATCTGTTATTTATGATCTGCTATGAATATATTTTCTGGTTAGTCCCTTTCTCCCTGTTCTTGATGCCTCCGTTTTCATTTCCCATAAATTTGGACATAGTTTTATCTTCTTGCATCTTGTGAAAATCTCTCTGCTCCTGGTATGTGGCTTTCTTTTTGCGTATTTCTTTGCCTTTCATTGGGCTTGGGCTGTGCTTGGTATTGTAGTCTCTCTTTCTGCCATGTGCTCGTGTGCATTTCCATTTGTCACTGCATTTACTGTATTATAACACTGTTAAAGCATTTCCCTATTATGTCAATTTCCTGGGGTAGTCATAGTTTTTGTTGTGCCAATTTTTTTTCTGATTATTTCTGCACGTAAAATGCTGCGCATCTTATCCCGCGTACGTTACTGTATTTTCTTCTGTTTGTGCTATATAGGGCTGTCCTTCTTTCCCTGGGCGAAAATTTTCTGTTCATTCTTTCATCCTCTTTCTTTTATTTTCCAAAAACTTTGCTGCTCTAACATAATTTACTCCTGTGGTATAGTATCCCCCAGTATAAGAATTCTTCCTTTTCCTCTTCGGAAATTTTCAATCATTGTGGTTTTGGGACTACTTATATATCATTACCGACTCCACCCGCTGTTTTTTGAGTTTATATTGATACACCCATTGGGGCATTGTATACACTGTCCTTGTCTTGTACGCTTTTGGATAATCCTCCTGGCAAGACAAATTTCTGTTTCTCTGTTACTCTGTGATATACAGCACTTCATCTTTTTTCCTCTTGTGTGTGGCGTGGGGCTGCAAGAATGAGGTACTAATCATCAGAATAGTACATTTTATACTTGTGGCCCTATCTCTTCTTCATGTATGGACTTAGTAATTGATGCCTTTTTCATCTAGATTTCTTGGGTGAGGGTATTGCTGTGGTGTAACATAGCTTAGATTCTGGCCAATCTGTTTTAGACCACAGCAATGCTGTGCCTGATAGTACATAACTGTTTTACTTTCCATGTACTATGGTTTATTTTGTGCTGCGATAATCGTGCATTATGTGCCCAGTTAATGGTTGAGACAAATTTGTGAGGATGGTCCTACTTGGTTTTAATTTGGTATATTGTTTTATGACGTTTCCACTTGTCAATTGTACAATTGGGCAGTGGTCCTATAGCTGTATTTTAGTGGGGGATGTCTTGGATTGGTTTTGTTTTTGTCTTGAACTGTGATCGAACCATTTTGTATCATTCAGACTTCAGCGATGTAGTCCCTACATATTTAAATTTCTGATGGGGAAATCTATTCGGACACTGACTATATACAAAATCATCTTTTTGCGTGAGGAATTTCTGGCCGTCAGGAGATGCGTGAACATTCGAGGATTGTGCTGTAATTTGCAACAATGGGGTCATCAATAATGCTTTGGACTTTCCTTCTGCTTAGGGGCCTGTGTTTGTAATTGAATTGCCCTGGGTGTTATGTACTGATCAGAAATTTTTTTTGAGACTCTGCCCCTTTTATGCTATGAACCAGGTGAGTTTTTTGGGAGCCATGTACCGTTATATGGGGAGCTGCTAAGGGCCTTACCCAAAGACGCTATGTGGATTTATTCGTTCCTGGAGAATATATGTATATTATTTGTTTGACTTTTTTATTTTTCTGGAGGTCGTTAGTTTGGTAAATATTCGTAACTTTGTGTTTGTTAAAAAAATATCCTCTCCCCAATAGATAAGAGTATTTTCTATGACATTCTTGCTCCTTTAGTAATAGAGTTTAACAAGATGGCGGTGTTTGTTAATAAAAATTTTGTTTTCATCGCCTAAAGGAAAATTTTCTGTAGCCAAGTGCTGTCCCCAACTGAAATTTATAGTCTTTGTACCGTGACTGAAGCTAGGTGTGTTTTGGACGGTTGAAATCGTAGTAAGTGATTTTTGGATCCATTGAATCTTGAACCAAGTTGAACTTGGAACCATAAATAAGGCTGATGGATGCTCCTGTTATATCTACCAGTGCCCTATATTGTTGGCCCCTGTATAGACATGATGCAGGTAACTGGGGTTCCGGATGTAATTTTTAGTTTCCATCATGTAACATTTCTTCATATTGTATTTTTTACTGGATGGGTCCCCCATATCCCAGCTTTGACAATTTCTGTTCTGTGTTGTATTTTTTGTTTTGGACCATTTTCTGTGATTGTTGCCCTCACTAACGGTCCTGTTTAGTGAGTGTGGCGCGCGGGGCCGTTTTCCCTGACGCATGAGGGGGTTGAGGTGCGCGTCTGGTATACTGATTTCTGGTGTAATCACGTGGGTGTGGTGCGGGTTGTTGTGGTTGGTAACCTCCTCTTCTGAATGGTGCATGATTGTAATTTGCTCTACAGGACTTGTAACCATGTCCGAGCCTACCGCATGTAAAGCATCCGTTTGTATTGACATTATTGACGTCGTTTTGCCTCTGTGTGGGGGGTCTATAATTGCGGGGCCTATCATATCGAAGTAGTGGGCGAGTCCAGTGCCTCCTGGTAAGGTCAACTTCCATAGGCTCATGCTCATCATAGTCCCTATATTCTGGTCGGGGTTCCCTACCTGCTCTTTGTTGGAACCTTCGGTGAAGATTTTCCTCCTGTATTGCTGCTTGGATTGTTTAAGCAATAGTCTTGGTGTCTTTTCTAATTAGATGACTTCTGATATTTTCCGCCTCTAAGGCCCATCGGCAAATATCCCCTACTAACTGTATTTCTACATCAGGTGGTGGGTAGGGATTTCTCTGCAAAACGCCTCTTCTGCCATATTGAGGATCGATCTCCAAAAAGTTGTACCGATTCATCTCTTTCCTGTTTCATGCTTCTAAGGACTGACCAAGCATGCATTTTGTCTATGATTTCCCCATATCTCTGGGTGAGCTCTTTTTTTTAGGGACTCGTAGGTTTCTGTGGGGTACTGCTGGGGCCTCCTTCTTAAAAAATCAGTCACGTACGAATCAGAACCTAAGAGAGCGGTTGTATTTTTCTCTTCATCCGTTGTTGCCTCTGCTAGTGCCGCAAATTTCCCCATGTCGGACAACCATCTTCTGAATTGTTTCTTGTTTCCATCGAACGGCTGAACAATGGATCTAACCTGTGTGAATTTCGCGTAGTTGTCATTTTTTCTGTAGGGTTTCAGTAATTTGCCGTAGCGCTATTATTGTTGGTCCTTCCATATTTTGTCTGTCCTGGGGCTGCAGTGGTTGTGTATTTACGGGTTGGTTCTGTGGTTGTTGTTGTTGTTGTTCCACACCAAGCTGTTGAAAATTATGTAGTAAAAAATCGTCCCATGGTCTATGATCGCTAGTTATTCGCTTTATCAAAGAGAAGTGGTCACGGGCACCATATTACCATCATGTGGCCGGGGCAGGTGTTCCTTAGGACTGGAACGGCACCATATTACCATCATGTGGCAGTGCCGGTATATGCAGTATTTTCAGTTTACTTTACAGAGAGCGTTCGATTTCATGCAAAACTTTTAATATCTTTCAGCATGAAACTTAAATTTCAACAAAGTCTGGAATTCAGAACATTTTTTACAATAATAAGCATAATAAAGCTTTAACATCTCATCAGATGCTTTCATCGATGCAAAAATCCCTTTTTGCATCTTTGTCTCATAGGCCTACTCAATTGTCAAATATGGCGAACTTTCTCATTCCACCGTGTTCCTTCCTTTAAGTTACCGTCTTATCTTAGGTTCGACGACATTTACCCATCTCTTCAGATTTGTCCTTGTTTTCTTTATCATCATAAGTATTCCTTGAGCTAAATACTTTCCAACACAAGGATATTTTCTGCTCTACACGGTTTGAGGTGTAAGACTAGTTTTTGTAAATTGACTCAAATCCTCGAACCTAGTTCTGCTGCGACTAGGGTTGGGAGCTCTATTCAAAATATACATTGAATGATAGTCACTACTTACGCAAGTAAGAAATATAAAACCACTCAATGTCCTGAAATGCACATTTTATAATAAATGTTGAAGTTGACTTCCTCAAACTAAGAAATATGTAGAGCTGGACCAGATACGACCTCTTGAGTTTCGCTCCTTCATTCTGACTGCCAGATGGCGTCCTGTTCTATATTCCCCGGGGTAAATCTGAGCTATCCGATTGGTCAGGGGAAATCACCCAATTATTAGAAATGGCGTGTGGAAGCGACTCTGTCCTAAATATGTGACACTATAATTTTTTATATTCTGTTTCTCATAAAATATAAAATTATGGGGTAGTCTGTGCTTCCTCCGTCTTGTTGGAGTATAGCCTGTTTCCAAAGGAACAACTATGTACACGGCCACAATTTCTCAGTGCTGCCTCTTCTGCCTGTTTTGCAGGATCGTCTAGGAAATTCCTTTTGTTGCCTCGGGTTTGGCGTTTAACTTCCCTGTCCAGTTGACTGTACTGTTCGCTATATAGTTGCTTTAACCTGGGGGACTTCGCTTCTGTTTTCTTTCTTTTCATTTCCTTTCTCATCTTTATGGTGTTTAATGTTTCTGGTGTTATCCAGTCTTGCTTCTTCCTTTCCTGGAATCCTAAGCATGATTTGCTACTTTCCTTATATATTGTTGAAATGGTGTTGAAATTCTGATCTATATCATCAGTCAATGTCTTTTCCTGGCTTTTGGCAAATTGATATTGTTTCTTAATGTCGGCCGCAAAAGCTTTTCTGGTAAGGGGGTCCTTCAATTTGCTGATGTCAAACCTTTTCTGTGTAGTTACAGTTGGTCCAGCCCTTCTTAGTTTCACTTTCAGTTTTGCTACTACTAAATGGTGATCGCTTCCCACATCTGCACCTCTTCTTACCTTCACATCTTGTAATGCATGTCTCCATCTACCGTTAACCATGATGTGGTCTATCTGGTTTCTGTCCCGACCATTTGGTGATTCCCATGTTAACTTGTGAATTTCCTTATGTGGGAAAAGTGTTCCTCCAATGACCAGGTTGTTAATGCTACAGAAACTTATTAGCTTATCCCCATTTTCGTTTGCTATTCCGCTGCCGCATTTCCCCATTGTTCTTTCATTATATGTATTGTGTGTACCAACTTTCGCATTGAGGTCTCCCATTACTATAACAAGATCATATCTAGGTGTGTCCTCCATTTCTTTCTGCAGTTGTTGATAGAATTCATCCTTGACCTCCTCATCGCTATCATTCGTTGGTGCGTAGCATTGTATTATTGTAGTGTTGGTGAATCTCCCTCTCAATCTCAATCGTATCAGTCTGTTGTTGATGGGTTTCCATTCCAGTAATGTCCTTTCTATTCCTTTCTGTAGAATAATGGCTACGCCTTCACTGTGCTGTCCATCCTCTCTTCCAGAGTAAAGTACTGTTTCTCCTGTTGCTGTTTTAACTTTTCCTGCCCCTGTCCATCTGCTCTCGCTTATCCCCAGGATGTGTAACCTATAGTTTCTCATTTCTGCCGTGACCTGTCTTAGTTTACCTGTCTCGTACATTGTCCTGACATTCCAAAATCCTATTCTTGTATCCTGTTTTGCGGTCAGGACATCCGTTTTCATGTCAGTGGCTTCCTTTCGGCTTTCACCACTGACAGTCATACGAGCCACAGACTCCAAATGTCCATCCCGCAGCAAAGTTTGTTCATTTGATGTTGTTTCCGTAACTTCCTTATTTTTTTACATAGACAGGGGTGTCAGCCCTATGCTAAAACCCCCAACCTGGAGGACCAGGGTACCAGCTTTTGTCTGACCCCTACCCACACAGACCAGTCCAGATTGGTTGAACCTACCAGGAGTAAAACTCCCACTGGCATAGCTCTGGGGATTGTCAGGGTACGCAAGCTGCCATACCGCTACAAGGTATAGGTACCATTGATGGCAGAAGTCTAAATACAACCAGTAACAATTCTTAGTCTTTATCGGGTCTTCGATGTTGACCTGTGCGGACCTCTTGCTTCATCCAGAGAGAGAGAGAGAGAGAGAGAGAGAGAGAGAGAGAGTCCAAACGTATAAAAAGGTAGGTAAAGGATCCCGTTACACGCCCATTGAGACATATTGGGAATGTGGTGTTTGGCCCATACTTTCTTGACCATCGGCACACTAGGGGTGATGTGGTCAGCATCACGCCGGCCGCCTTAACCTTCCCAGAGTTGCTCTGGTACCCAGTTGGGGCTGGGTCTACCCAGGAGCCGTTTGCGGCCTAAAAAATTCCCACCTCATCTGGGAATCGAACCATAGACCACTGAGCTAGGAAGCCAGTGCACTAACCACAATGCTACCGCGGCTCCCCCTCAAAACGTATAGACAATAATAATTAATTATAACTGGAGACACCAAATATTCAGATTTTTTCCATGCAATTATATCATTATATGCAGTTATGTCAGCCCGCTGTGGCAAAATATCTAAACATAACATTGTTCCCGACTACTGACCATTGTGTTGTCAAGATTTACCCACCAGACATTTCCTTTAACTATTGGAAGTACTAACTACTGTCCACTGTGAACACTAGATCTTGGTAATTACTTTGCTACCTGAACTCCCGGACATAACATTATCATATCCAATAATCACCACCAAAGTAAGCGTTCCCCATTAGGAGGATTTATCATTCGTGGAGGAACTGGCGCTTACTTCGGCGAAGAACAACACTGGATTTTGCTACATGTACCCTGATGATTATGTTCAAGATGTTGTGAAACAACTAGTAGGTAAGCGAGATTGAATGTGACCACAGATTGACAGAGTGTGAATAAGACTAGTGAATAATTCTGTTTGTATAGTCATTGTACCCACTTCTATTTTTCTTTCTTTGCTAATACTGTTATTTTAAACGAAAGATTAATTAGGAACTCCGTTCTTTACTTTATCGTCTATTCCTACACCATAGTGTTAATCTTTTGACATTTTGGGGTTATTAACTGCGGGCGGGAACTTTTCTCAACAGAGGGGATGAGATTTTTGGGGTTATTTTCCAAATTCTGTAACCTATGATTTTTTTATATATATGTTTGATGTTGTGAGTGGTTTATATGATAATAAACTTAACAAAACTTAATTACTTTTGTTGGTCAGCTCAGCCCATATCCATATTCCATTTACTATGGTTTTCACGTTCATGTGTCTTGTCGTCACTTAACTGTGTGTGTGTGTGTGGTTAAACGTATATGTTTTATGTACGGAGAATAGGATTGTCTGATAACAAATTACAGTCGTAAAGATAGGCTGGACTATAGTATCTTCTCAATCTAGTGACAGATTCTACCCTTAAACTATTCACTCGTGAAATCTATTTCTTACACCTTTATTTCTCACTGAGCTACCACCTTTTTTAGTTCTATTCAGACGGGACCAATCTATCTTAAATACTTATCCAAATTTACGACATTTGTTTCCAGTTCTTTTCTACGTGTTCTTCCTGCTCTATTTGTTTTATCCTGGGGTCTCCATAGCAAGTACTGTCGTGCATTGCTACCAAATGGTAACGTCGTGGTTGTCTCTTTTGTTGTTTTTACAAGCTATACAATCAACAGAACAACAAAGCAGTGCGCCTCCAGATACGACTTTAGAATATCTCAGCCAGGATTCAGTCCACAGCGTATACAATATTTATGTTGATCTGAACAACGATAATCTCATTCACTTTCTGGGCGGGAAAAGTGATACCATTAAGTGTCCATCTGAGTGACAGAATAACATCGAAAACCACATTTTCATGTGCCATCCTATAATTTATTCTGTGCTCTTCACTTTAGTTTTTCCCACCTCTGACAGTATTTGGTATTTTCGATTCATTGTTTACATTCCCTTTCCTGTTTTGTTGGGACTTCAGAGACCATCTTTTGCTGATTAGGGTAATCAATCCCTTTCGTCTGAACCCATATTGACACATGGCATTGGTAGAGAGACGTGGGGTTTACTAATTTGTAAGAAATTTTCCTGCCAGACCGTGCATGGGTACCGCCAATTAATAAGTAAACAACCTCGCGATGACCACAGTCGATTATTTTATCGCTAGGAATCTCTCTGTTGGACCAAGTTGTTATCAATCGTTTCTGGATAAGACTTGTCGGAGGAATAATTATCCATCTTGAAAGAGATTACCTGTGATATATTATGTAGTCGTGAGTATAAACATAATCGATAATAGACAGAAGCTGGCATACCATTTAGGGTGACTGTAAACAAC
>JAMPIV010016614.1:297500-340537 GCA_024509875.1 Oreohelix idahoensis | reverse complement strand
GATTCTTGCCGGTGCTACCGGGTTTGTGCACTGTACTGAGATCCTCCTCACAAGAATGGCAACCTCATTATCTTAAACAGATCGCTACAGAAACCACAACTGCATAAGCACGTGAATGCTTTAGTGCTGGCTTCTTGCAAAGGGAACCAACTGCAGTAGTAGCTCCACAGGGAACCAAGAAAGGGACATAATGATGATGACATGTTCTGTTTTTGCTTCGTTTCAATCCCCAGAGATTTGAGTTTTCCCCCTTTACCTGTTTTGAAGTTGGGGGTGAGTTCCAGGGCTTTCTTGCAAACCCAGAGGACTTACCCAACTCTGCAGGCTCAACCCTGGTAAAACATACTAGTCCTACTAATTGGCGGGTGATGCAATGCCACGAGATGGATGGTCCTCTACCTTAATGGGGATCATGATGATGATGTAAAAGGTAGTCACATAGAAGATACTGCTGTAGGGGAGTGAAGTGTTATAGACTTCACTATACTAGGTTCAACATAGGGAGGTGGGGTGACCAGTTCACTTCCTTGCTGCCTTTTCCTTCCCTAACTCAAATACAAAGTCAGGTACCAGTTTACAGCTGGGTAGACTGAAGTGTGTTAATACCGTGAATCAAACCGAGCACCTTTGCTGTGAGAGACCAGTGTTCTAACCACTCTGTCAATGGGACGATATAAGGTAGCAAACTAGAAAATCCAAAATCAAATCACATCCAAGAAAATAAATGTGGCTTTTTCATACTGAGATAAAAACAGTGTAGGTTGTCCAAACAACAGCTGAAAGGACAGTAAATTAAGGAATACTCACTCAATGCAGACAATCCTGGCATATCAAGAATCCTAATCTGCCGTTCTTTGATAATCGGCTCACCCTCCTCATTGCCTATATCACTTGGTAAATAGTCAAATGCTTCCTCCTCTTCACTCATGTCACGAGGGAAATACAATGGTAAAATTTTACGATATACTTCCTAAGGATGAAATAAAAATTCTTGTTGATTACCTTGACAGCAATGATACATTCATTGACAGCAATGATACATTCATCGACAGCAATGATACATTCATTCATGCATTTCCCTTTCGGCTCCTTATGGAGCACGGAGCCACCACTGTAGTCTGCCCCCTGGTAGGAAGCCTGCCCCAAGCTTTCATGCGGTGGTTTCTGTAGCAAGGTGTATTACATGATGAGGTGGCCAGCCTCATGAACAACCTCATGTTTCAACATGCTTCTTCTTCTTCTGCGTTCAGTTTGTAGTCATGCTAAATCCGCAGGCCTGTCGCCAGGACGAAGTCCACAGTCTTTATCAGGTCGGCGCGGCAGCCCCATAGCTTCTGCTGGAGCTCAGCACCACTTGGCCAGGTCACACGTCGCGGGTCATCATGGGTTTGACAGTTTTGGAGAATGTGTTCTGGGGTCTGGATTCCAGTTCCACATGGGCATTCATTTGTGTGGGATATCCTGAGGCGATAGAGATGGCCAAGTAGTCTGCAGTGGCCAGTTCTCAGGCGGAAAATGGTGGTTTGTTGGTGTCTGTTTAGATGGTGAATTGGGTCATCTCTGCTGTATATATCCCCTTCCTCCTTCCACTGATTTTCGTACTTGTTGTGGATGATGGTTTTTTGCTTCCCGATAGGGCAATGGGTGGCTGTATTGTTCCATTTTACTGCCACTTCTTGATAGAACATTTGCTCTCTCATTTCCAGCAATTACACAATGGGAGGGTAACCACTGAAGGGCAATGGTTGATGACCTTTGGATGATGTTAAGCTTAGATCTGATCTCATTTGATCTCCATCTATTTCTTACCCTGGAAGTTCCAGAATGACTGCCTTGTAATACTATCAACAGTCAGTTACAATTTACACAAAAATAAATGAAAATACCAACAAGAACAAAAATCAATTTCCAATGATCAGACTTTACACAAAAATAAATGTAATACTAAGAACAAATATCAGTCAGTTTTGTAATACAATTTACACAAAAATAAATGAAAATACCAACAAGAACAAATATCAATTTCCAATGATCAGACTGCCTTGTAATACTATCAACAGTCAGTTACAATTTACACAAAAATAAATGAAAATACCAACAAGAACAAAAATCAATTTCCAATGATCAGACTGCCTTATAATACTATCAACAGTCAGTTACAATTTACACAAAAATAAATGAAAATGCCAACAAGAACAAAAATCAATTTCCAATGATCAGACTGCCTTGTAATACTATCAACAGTCAGTTACAATTTACACAAAAATAAATGAAAATACCAACAAGAACAAAAATCAATTTCCAATGATCAGACTGCCTTGATAAGATAATAGGAAACTCTTTACAAAGCGATACAACAGGAGACAATCTGATCATCAGAAGTAGTCCCCCCATCCGACAAGTGTTTCGGCCCAGCATACTCCTTTACACTCTAAGGGGGGGGGGGGGCCCACTTGAGTCATGACTCCCAAGCGTCTCAGCCTCCTGTTGTCTTGTATCGAAAATGAACCCATTTCACTTATGGTAGCAACTTTAAAATTCACACCTCCGCCAGCCGTGGAGGCAATTGTGAAAGTAACAAAGAAAAGACAAATTATTCCGTTCATTCCGTCGCACATCACAACTAAGGACACACACTGAGACACTTGCGCGAAGCCGACGAGGCTAGCCACTGTGCGCTAAAAACTGAAATTCTGTGCCTAACACCTCTTATAGTATACGTTGCCTGTTGCCCCTCAGTCACAGCCCTTTCACTAGTACACCAAAAACCTCAACGTATTGTGGACTTAGAAAAATTCCTGGTGTTTTCTGTACCGCAGCGTTTACTGTCACGATTTCCATTGCCCATTGTGGTTGTTCCACAGCCAGCCTGATGCCTTTTCGGCAGTTTCACTAAGCCTCTTCATTGCGCTTGTTCTCAACTGTCATCTCAGCCCCAACAGTTTCAATAAATCATACACTGATGCAGCCACAAGCCCTTTTGCGCCCACCTCAACAGCCATGACCCTTGCAGTGAACTCATCGTGTCTCAGATCCGCGGCCAGATTATTATACTTGGCCGCTTTGAACGAATGTTGCTCGTCCAATCTGGATTCAAATGGCATGATCAGTTCAATCAGTATAACCTGAAGCGCTGCTGAAGAATGAAGCACTATCCCGGCCGTCTCCGCGATTTTCTGATACTCTCTGGATATGCCCCTCTTCCAGGTAGGTCTACCGCCATCTCCCAATCGTTTGCACAGTCAAGAAGAGATGGTAAACTGCTACCAGGTTTACTCGGTTTGGGGTGTGCTGACTTTCCTGCCCTCAGAAAGTATGTATTTGCGGTGCTCGGCCTGGGTTTGCTATTCGCCTTCATCCTTGCCAGGTCTATTGTCGCAGCAAGCTCATTTAGCACTTTGTTATGGCGCCAAGTGTATCGCCCTTGCCCTAATGACACCTTACACGCTGAGAGCACGTGTTCAAGTGTCTGCCTCCCCTGGCACAGGGGGCACTGCTCATCATCCAACTTTCCCCATTTCACAAGGTTTGTGGCCGACGGCAGCAGGTCATATATTGATCTAACAACGAAGCTGAGCCTAAGAGGTGCCATATGCCATATATCATTCCATGTCAAGGACCTCTGCAGGGCTCCTTCCCATGTAGTCCATTGGCCTTGTTGGACCTGCTGCACTGCTTTTTGCAACCTCTTATCATTCTCAGCTCCTCGTATCTCCTGAACTACCATGTCTCAGCGCTCCCTGCTTGATGACTTGGACCACCAGCGGATGTCTCCATGACCAAATCCCCGTCTATTCGTTTGTGTGTATCTGATTACCTCCCTCAGTTTGAGTGACTCTTGGGCTGCATCAACAGCTTCTTCCACTCTCCACTTCCTTCCAGTTTTCAGTGTGGGCTGAATGGACTTAACCACATCATCAGCTGACACACGTAGCGTCATTGCAAGCCTTGCCTTTCAAACTTTGTACTCAGGAACCCACTTACAGGATGCTACCTGGTTTGGAACCTGTTAACTTTATCTTGAGAAGCAAGCACTCTGCGTCATCATCATCATCATCTAAGGAGCAAATGCGTTCAACAAACTTATACCAAGTCTTCCTGTCCCATGCCGTCTGCTCAAGGTCTTTCCATGTCTTCTTGTATGTCTCCAGTTCTCTTCTCCATGTGTTATTTGACCTCCCTCTACCTCTCTTACCCTGGAGGTTCCAGAACAAGGACCACCTTGTAATGCTATCAACAGGTTTCCCCAGTGTGTGTCCTATCTATAAATGATCTATGTATATGAATAAAAACCACAGACAACAGAATACATGCGTTTATAACAGTTTAACAGATGCGTTTATAACAGTTTAACAGAGATGCGTTTATAACAGTTTAAAAGAGATGTGTTTATAACAGTTTAACAAAGATGCGTTTATAACAGTTTAACAGAGATGCATTTATAACAGTTTAACAGAGATGCATTTATAACAGTTTAACAGAGATGCGTTTATAACAGTTTAACAGAGACATACACTTGACTCACAATATTTTCTTCATTGCAGGCAAAGATAATGAGGTCAAATGTGTCTGGAAACTTCTCTAAAAACCGTCTAACAGTTCCTGTAAAGGAAATAAACCAAAATAAACAAACAGGGAAATCAAAATGCCTTTTCCATAGTAAATATAAACAAATATGGCCTTCCAGGAAGTTTGGTCACTTGTTCTTTTTATGAAGGTCTGGTTAGATAACTGATACATTTAATTGAGGCTATTTGAATCTCCATAGAGCTTTTCCACGAATGGTATTGGTGTCGGCCATATGCGCTTTCTCTGTTCCGCATATGTTGGGTATCATTGAAGCAGATGTTCAGCAGTCATTTTATTAGTGTCACAGTTACACTGATCGGTAGTTCCTATCTTTAGCTTGTTGAATAGATGGTATCTCAATCTGTTGTGGCTAGTGCAGAGTCTTCTTCTTCTTCGTTCACCCTCAGATGTCAACTTGAATAAGTTCAAAGAAAGCAGTGGTCAGCCTGAGGCTGTTGATATCTCCGTGGATTTTCTCCAGGTATGGTACTGGTGATGGCCATAAGCGTTTTCTCTGTTCCTCATATGTTGGGCACCTTTGAAGCAGATGTTCGGCAGTCATTTTATCGGTGCCACAGCCACATTCATCAGTAGTTCCTATCTTTAATTTGTTAAATAGATGGTATCTCAATCTGTTATGACCCGTGCGAAGTCTGAAGATTACCACTTGTTCACTTCTGCTGAGCTGGTAATATGGATAATTTGTTTGATGGCCTGGATGCTCTGCTTCCCACTTGTGCCTGTATCTGCGCTTGATAAAACTCTTGGTTTCCTCATAGGTTATATTTGTGTCAAGTTGAGGAAGCTTTCCCCCTTCCTTTGCCAATCTGTCAGCCTCTTCATTACCAGGGATGTTGCAGTGAGAAGGGATCCACTGTATCACGACTCTTTTGTATTGCTGACATAGTCTGTGAAGTGTTACTCTTAGGTCATCCAGTTCAGCATTACTTTGACTTTTCAGCATTGTAATTACTGATAGCGCATCTGAGAAGATAGCTACTGGTCTCTCTGAGCTTTCTTCTGTCATTAGGAATTCTGCTGCAGTTTTTTTAAGGCCTCTGCCTCTGATCTGAAGTTACTTGAAAATTTCCCTGTTGCGACTGCTATCTTTTTTTGTGTGCCATTGCTTAAGCTCAGAAATACTCTGTTGCATTAGTTGCTGATCCATCTGTGTATGCATGGATCCAGGTGTTGCTTCGGTAATGTTTTTCTATATATTTTGTGGTTAGGACTCTCCTTTCTGTTTCATTTTGGCTGTTCTTTCTCTCAATACCAGGAACGTTTTCTATCATTTCAGGGAAGCACTGTTGTTTCCAAGTTGGTAGCTTGCATGCAGTACATACGGGCGTAGCTGTTGATATTGCATTTATGGGGTCTGCTCTCATCTTTGTTTTGACTGTCTCTACAAAGTTGTTTCGCTTCAGTCTTCCCCTTCCAAGTCCGTTTATTCTCTGGTGCATTGGGTGGTCTATAAGCTTCCTGAATTTCTCGGCTTGTTGCTGGGCTCTGCTATCTCTTCTATCCTCCATAGGCTGGAGGTGAGTAATCTTTTCCAACTCTTCAATGGGTGTTGACTTCATGCCCCCTGTTATGATTCTCAATGCTTGGTTTTGGGTTGTTTATTTTGTCAAAGTTCAACTTAGCTGCCGTTGACCATGCTGCAATGCCATATTCTAAGACTGGTCTCACTCGCCCAGTATATAGCTTCTTTAGTACTCTCTCGTCTGCTCCCCAACCCATGCCAGCAAGTTTTTTCATGATTGCCATTCTCTGCCTTGCTCTTGTCCTGTTTCTTTCAATCTGGGTTTTCCAAGCCAAGCGGCGATCAAAGGTAATGCCGAGGTAGTTTGGATTTTCATCCAGATGTAGATTTTTCCCATTTAGCACCAATTTGGAGATCTGTGGTTTGTTTGAGAGAGAAAACACTGTGTATGATGTTTTCCCTTCATTTATCTTTACTAGCCATGCCTTGGCCCACTCCTCCAATGATGTTAGAGCTTGCTGCATCCGAATGCTTGCCGTAGTGATATATTCCTCTGAGATCCACAAGGCTAAGTCGTCTGCAAAGGAGGCATTGTGGGTTCTTCTTGGAATATTCTCTGATATGTCATTTATATATGCGAGGAACAACGTAGGTGACAGGACTCCCCCTTGTGGAACACCCTGCTCCAATACCATCTACCTACTGATCCGTTCTTGTAGTTGGACTATGGCAGTTCTATTCTCAAGATAGTGACTGATCCATTTGAACATTCTCCCACATACTTCACTTCTTTGCAGCTTGCTTGACTTTCAGCGAATCTTTCCACACTTTGTCAAATGCTTTTTCTAAATCCACCCAAACCACCAGTGTGTGCTTTTTTTCTTGGAAAGCATCCTCAATTTTCTGAGTTATATAAGTGATCTGATCTTCAGTGGATCTGTATTTTCTGAATCCTGCTTGCTGTGGGGCTAAGAAATGTTTTTCCTCCAGATCCGTCTGGTATTAATTATGCGCTCCATCAATTTTCCAACATAGCTAAGTAGACTGATAGGTCTGTAGCCATTTGGTTCTGTCTGAACTTTGTTTTTCTTGTGCTGAGTCTAAAGATTCTACTATTTGGACTTGAATGTGGTTTTTAAAGTTGTTTTTGCCATTTCATAAGTTGTCCTTATATCATTTTGTTAGTGGATTTAAATTCTTATTACCAGAAATATACCAGTGGGATAAAGAAAAACAGCTGATGTTTCCTACAAGAAAGCATTTTCTTATACAGAAAAATTCCACAGGAACTCCAGAAGAACTAAGCACTACATAAATAAAACAGGTACAATCTTTTTTTTAAAAATACATATGCAGTTTTTTAGGCATCTTCTAATAGTTTTTAAATATCAGATGTTATCAGTGGTGCTTACGTATAGCTATATGAGCTCCCTTGTCTGGGGGATAGTTCCTCCTCAATGTATGAGCGGCACCAAGGCCTACAGTATGGATTTCTAGTTCCCTGAAAGATTACAGAATGAACAGTCTTGATGTAAGGATGTACTATAATAATGGTTTCATATGATGAACACAAACTCTGGTTCCATCAATACCCTTCAGCTCCCAATGGAGTATAGGCCCACAGTAAACACAGATATGAGGATTAATAACACATAAGGAAGGGAAACCCGAGGCCTGTAAACAGTAAATTAATATTAGACAAACATAAAGGTATGTTTTCAGGCACTCGTAAGAAATAAAGAAGTAGAACACTTGGACAACAGAAAAACAACAGACGTGAGTGGCTTACCCAGGGTTCGAACCCCGTACTTTCCGTACGACAAAAGTACGGAAGGTACTGGGTTCGAACCCTGGGTAAGCCACTCACGTCTGTTGTTTTTCTTGTCGTACGGAAGGTACGGGGTTCGAACCCTGGGTAAGCCACTCACGTCTGTTGTTTTTCTGTTGTCCAAGTGTTCTACTTCTTTATTTCTTACGAGTGCCTGAAAACATACCTTTATGTTTGTCTAATATTAATTTACAGATATGAGGATCAGAGTGGCTCAGAGGTATGGGGTCCGCCTCGAATTCTAAAGGTAGCAGGTTCGATTCCCAGTAGAGGGAATATAATTTATGCACAATTTTTTTTTCAGAACCAGTGGTCATACCCCTCCCTAGGTAGTGAGATCGGATGCCTAACTTTCTCAGATAAGGGCGAAAAAATACGAGGTCCTGTGTGCAAGCTGTGCATGTTAAAAATCCTACGGCAGTTGGAAATCATAAAGAGTAGGTCATTCGGCCGCTGCTCTGGCAAAATTTTAAAATTAGAAACCTACCCACCACAAAAATATTTATAGAGTGTGTGATTTCTGTATACACACATTAGGATTCTCGCCGGTGCTACATCTTATTTTTTTTTGGGGGGGGGGGGGAGAACGTCTCATGGAAACAGCAGAAAACAAATAAAGAGGTCCTAGAAAACCTAGGCATGAAAAGAGAATTAATTAATGAAGGAGATCAAAATTAGACAGCTAAAATATTTTGGCCATGTAAAAAGACATAACACCTTAATAAAGACAATAGAAGGAAAAGTTGAAGGAAAACGTGCATGTGAACGACAGCGCTATAAGTGGGAAGATAACATCAAGAGATGGAAAGGAAAAGTCTATCAGAGTGCACCATCAAGACAAGAAACAGAAGACACTGGAGAGCCATTGCAGCGATGTGAAGATGGCAAATGGTATTGATGATGATGATGCCCATTCTACCATCCATTGCTTTCAAAGTATTTGAACTCTTTGACTTAATCGAGATATTTCAGCTAACGATTCTGTTTTAGACAAACTGATCTGAATATTGCAGCCCTGAGAGTTAACTCTTTGATTCCATAATTAATTTTCACCCTGTGCCGTTTGTACTATTTATGATATTTTGGTACTATATATGATATTTTTGTACTATATATGATATTTTTGGGCCTTTTGTACTATATATGATATTTTTGTGCCGTTTGCATACATTGAATATGGCCACATTTAGTATATTTAGTGGTGTTCACACCATTTTTACTATGGTCCCTTATAAAAATCACAATATATACTGAATAGTGCATTACATAATGTTAAAAAAAAATAAGCTAGAATAAAATCACATAAAAACCTTTTACATTTGTTTCAGGTTTTAACAATATCCCTAGCTTTATCTTCTACCTATGACTAGTCATTAGATGTAACTTTAGGTCTAGTTTTGTTATTTTTCAATGGGCCAGGCTAGGGTTACGCCCACGCATCAACTAAATCTAATATGTCTAACATTTCTGCACAGATCCCGTCATTTGGCAACATATTGTGACTATTAAACTATCAACAATGCTTCTAAATAAGACTGACACAGTTATTCGCTTCAGGGGCTTAGAATTAGTGTATATAAATCCTGACATATTTCTGTAGCAATAACTTGGGAAAAACGCACACATGCGAATCGTCACACAAATTGTAATAATAATAACAAAACACATACACATCACTTAACTAAACTCAAATTGGTTGTTTAAATAGTAACAGAAGTCATCCTACATGTTTTATAACATGGACTAAATTAAAAGGGTGAATTCTGGGGTTTATTTTTCATAAACTAAAAACAACAATCTCATTGTTGATTCGGCACGGGCGTCAAAACTGACTAACAGTCAGACCGTTGCTCCAGATCAAAGAGTTAAAGAAATGGGGATAAATGACTGAATGGAATGCATTTCTCATGATAAGGAAAGAAAATAAATACAGAAGTCCTAGAAAAACTAGGAATGAAAAGAGAAAATTGAATTTGATCAAAGTTAGAAAAATAAAATGCTTTAATCATATAAAAAGTCATAGCATATTGATGAAAACCGTAAGGGAAGAAAAAGCAAATGTGCAAAAGGAAGACATGCTATAAGTGAGAAGACAACATCAAGAGATGGACAGGAAAGAATAAATCAGAGTGTAATCATCAAAACCTCTACACCTCACGGTAGAAGGGGAACGACTAAGTAAGTAATCATCAAAACAAGATACAAAGGAAGGCGGGGAAACACTGCAGATGATCCTTGATGCAAAGATGACAACTGATCCAATCTGATCTGAATATTACATCTCTCACATGCTGTACTGAACACACATGGATGGGCGTGAAAAAAAATCGAAAAAAGGTGATTCGTCTTACGAGGACAAAAGACAAAGAAAATAGTCAACGTTACGGCCACTAGGCCTTCGTCAGGGAAAGGAAAGAAAGTGAAGGCTAGATAGGACACATAAGAACCTAAATAAATATAAAAATTAAAACTAGGTACTTCCCTGAAGGCATCGAAGTCCTACCACTTTTGCTGCCCGTGAACGGATGAGCTATTGAACACACACAGGTTTTCTTAGAATTTTTAAAACAATTGTGTATAGTAGGCATTGGTCATTTCCAAATGTTAGTTTGTACTATATTTGATATTTTTATGACTATAAGGAGCTTCTTTTTGCTTTTTTTTTAACCAAACTTTTTTTTATTGAAATGGTATGATGAAGTCAACAATGTGGAACTGATGACAAGAACCAGACATGTGCCAGTGGAACCAGAGATGAGAAAATAGAAGACATACGGAGGAAATCTGCTGGCAGCCTTACAAGGCAACTGTTCTGGAACCCCCAGTGTAAGAGAGGTAGAGGGAGACCAAAAAAAACACATGCAGAAGAGAACTGGAGATAGAAATTAAAGGGATGAGGAAGACACAGAAAGACCTCAAGCAGACGGCATGGGACAGGAGTACTTGGCATATGTTTGTTGAAGGCCTATGCTCCTTGGGGAGTTGACGGGTAATGAACAAATGAATGAATGTATCTTTCTAACCACTAAAATTGAGTTATTACCACCTACTTGCATATCTGTAGGGTGTTTCTGTAACAGCTGAACAAAGCACTCTCTGCAGCAGTAACATACTTGATGTTGTACCGTGGCCCGACTGTATGAATGACATATCGGGCAGGCAAATTGTGACCTTTGCTGAGTTTAGCCTCCCCAGTTCTGCATGCTGAAATTGGTGGATGAATTAACTCTACTTTCATACTTAGATATGGCTGTATATTTATTTTAATTAGATTTCACCAAAAATTCTAGTTTGCTTGTAAAACAATTCTTCTTCTTCTTCGTTCACCCTCAGATGTCAACTTGAATAACTTCAAAGAAAGCAGTGGTCAGCCTGAGGCTGTTGATATCTCCGTAGATTTTCTCCAGGAATGGTACTGGTGATGGCCATATGCGTTTTCTCTGTTCCTCATATGTTGGGCACCTTTGAAGCAGATGTTCGGCAGTCATTTTATCAGTGCCACAGCTACACTCATCAGTAGTTCCTATCTTTAATTTGTTGAATAGATGGTATCTCAATCTGTTATGACCTGTGCAAAGTCTGAAGATTACCACTTGTTCACTTCTGCTGAGCTGGTAATATGGATAATTTTTTTGATGGATGCTCTTCTTCCCACTTGTGCCTGTACCTGCGCTTAATAAAACTCTTGGACTCCTCATAAGTTATATTTGTGTCAAGTTGAGGAAGTTTTCCCCCTTCCTTTGCCAATCTGTCAGCCTTTTCATTTCCAGGGATGTTGCATTGAGAAGGCATCCACTGTAAAACAATTCAATTTGTTGTCCTGCAACATCTAAGTGTTTTTTCTATCAACTTTCTAGACTCTTCATTTCTTTCTTCTTAATGATAATCATCATCATCAAGTTCCTTTGCACTCAGTATAGAGCATTGGGCCAACACGGTTCCCCTTACAGGAAGCCTGCTCCAAACATTCACATGCACTTTACAAATTTGGTTTCCGTGGTGATTTATTTGACAAGATGAGATTGCCAGCTCTTTCTTTATCTTATCAGAGACACCCCAGGAACTATATAGGGCCTTAATGATAATACAAGTATATGCGAACCTGTCTCAGACACTTAAACTTCCTGTACCACTGTACTTTTGAAATAAGTAATGTTTTAATTTGTCTAAAATATGAAGATGTATATGAGAATGAGCAGATATCATCATAACCCTCCACTCCCAAAGGAGCATAGGCCTTCAACAAACACATGCCAAGTCCTCCTGTCACGTGCCATCATCTCAAGTTCTTTCCACGTTCTCATCATTTTCACCTCTGTTTCCAGCTCTCTTCTCCATGTGCTTCTTGGTCTACCTCTGCCTCTCTTGCCCTGGGGGTTCCAGAACAAGGACTGCCTTGTAATGCTATCAACAGGTTTCCTCAGTGTGTGTCCTATCCATCACCTTCTTCTCATCTCTTGTTCCACTGGCACTTGTCTAGTTCTTGTCATCAGTTCCACATTGGTAACCTTGTCATACCATTTTAATCCCTCTATTCTACACAAGCACCCACCCATGAAAGTCTGTAGCCCCTTGGTTGCCGTCTCTGCCGTTCTCCGTGTCTCAGAGCCATACAATAGTACTGACTTCACATTTGAGTTGAAGATTCTTATTTTTGTGTTGGATCCGATTTCTCTTGATCTCCATACATTTCCCAATGCAATGAAAGCTCCTTTTGCTTTTTGTACTCTTATTTTGACATCGCTGTCTGTCCCTCCAACTTTGTCTATATTACCGCCAAGATATGTGTACGATTCTATATCCTGTATTGGTGTTTCTTCAAGTTCAACCCTGTTATCATTACCTGCATTTATTCTCATTATCTTTGTCTTTTCCCTGTGTATTTTCAGACCAAATTGCTGTGACCTCTCATCGAGTGTTTTCAATTTGTCCTGCATCTGACTACGAGCAGATATACCCTTTTCTAAATGTTTTTTTTTTAACTGCTGGAAGATTCTTCCCCCCCCCCCCCCCCCTCCCCCTTCTGCTACATAAGTGTGTTAAAAAAAAGTAAATTTTTAAAATTATTTTCTTTCCATACTGTATAGATATGAGCGAGAATGTGTTTACATATTTTTCATGATGATGATGATACATGTAAAAATGCTGATAAATTGTTGACAGCTTGACCACATGAGTGTGTGTCAAGACTATAAGTGTGTGCTGTTACATTACCCTTATAATTGTGCATACCTTTAAAATTAATGATTAAAGTACGTGTGGGGACGAAAGGATCCAATAACACTAAGATGAGAGAAAGAGGAAGGGTAGAATGCTACATGTAAAACAAATTGTTACAGAAACCATTGCTGTAAGAGTAAGTGAGTGCTTCATGCAGGCTTCCTACAAGGGGTTCACCTACAAGGGGTTCACCTACAAGGGGTTCACCTACAAGATGGTGGTTCCATCCTCAACAGGGAGACAAAAAAAGAAGAATGGTGATAACAGAATATGGGACATACCTTTCAAGTGTTCTTGCACTTCTCTGTACAAATCTTGTCCTCCTTGTTTGAAGAGCTCATCACTGAGGGGGTTTCTGTCGTTCATTTGTTCATTAGTTGAATGAGTGATGGCATGAACATTCAGTTTAGTTATGTTACCAAACCTACAGATGAGAACACAAGACCTGAAGGTCTTTTATATTTGGACATGCGCCCTAATATAACTGACTAGGTTGAACGGGATGCGCCTCGCCAAAACGAGGCAAAATTTTATTTAAAAAAAAAAAAAGATGAGAACAAATGTTATAATTAACAATTTTGTATTACATGATGTGGTTGCCAGCGCCGTGCACAGCATCACATGTGGCCTTGTATGACATGCCGGAGGGAACAGTGGTGCTATCCTTATTTTTATCTCATAAGAGACCAACGGGAACTATAACACAATATGCTGGCTGACCAATGGGAACTACAACACAATATGCTGGCTGACCAATGGAAACTACAACACAATATGCTGGCTGACCAATGGGAACTACAACACAGTATGCTGGCTGACCAACGGGAACTACAACACAGTATGCTGGATGACCAACGGGAACTACAACACAGTATGCTGGCTGACCAATGGGAACTACAACACAATATGCTGGCTGACCAACGGAAACTACAACACAGTATGCTGGCTGACCAACAGGAACTACAACACAGTATGCTGGCTGAAGAGACCTTTAATGATGGCATACGAGGAACATTTGCAGGGGTGCAAAATTGGCTGAGCATCCTTTCACGATGTACTGTCACACCTATGTGATGGCACCGTTTGGTTGGTCCTAAGTTGGATTCCCGGTAAGCTTATCACTTATATTTTCTTTTCTGTTGCCTAGTGTCATCCTTTATGTCCAACGAATACCTGTTAATTACGTTTATTTATTTAGTTACTAATTTATCAAAGATTTTAACAACTGTTCAAATTACTTAGTGTTAGGATTTCCTTTGTGGTGTGCAAAAATGTTGATACATTTTATTGGGGTGTATGCACTGCTCTGCACTCCCAACAGTACTCATGGGATGATGGGAAATTTGCAAGAATGATGACTTTGAATGTTGCTGGGGATGAGGAGACTGAACTAAAAGAATTCAGTCTGCTCTCTTGTCAGGAGGAAGACAGCCGATAGGATAGTATGTTGCTCTCTCTGGCAAACCTCTACGCCCTAGGGTAGAAGAGAACGACTAAGTGTGCATAGAAGATGCGTGTAGTCTGTGTGGCATATCCACTTGTTAAGGTGTGGCCTAGCCACTTATGAAGTCTGCTTAGCACCAATGTGGTGTTTGGATACTTCCAATGTTCAGTGTGGCCTAGCCACTTATATACATGAAGTCTGCTAAGCACCACCGTGGTGTTTAGATACTTCCAATGTTCAGTGTGGCCTAGCCACTTAAGGATTTGTGTACTTTTACACTTACAGTGAGTGTGTTTTATAAGGTGAACATCCTTTTGATCAGTGTAATATTAAATGCTCAAGGAAGTATCATTTTGACAGTATTGGTAGACAAGAAACGTGTGCATGATAGCACCCGTTTATGACATATAGTGCCTTGGATGAATATAATCTCTGATTATGCAGACAGATAATGTTGGGTGCATGGAATGGACGAATGTTTCAAGCTACTGAACTTATTTCTATTGTATCCTGAAATGGACGAATGTTGCCAGCTACTAAACTAATTTCTACAGTATCATGGAATGGAGATGAAACTGTGCCAAATCAGTAAGTTATGTATTAAAATAGGTAAGTCATGAGCTCTACGTTTTGTGAGGTTTTTCTCGTGGACTGTTAATTGCCAGATTTGGACTTAGCAATTATTGTTTAAATATAAACCTAGACCACTTGTGCTTGCTGATAAAACCCATGAACACGAATATAATATGGAACGCCTTGAAGAATTTGAGTGATTAATCAAGAAAAGAATCTTACTTACTTACTTAGTCGTTCCCCTTCTACCGTGAGGTGTAGAGGTTTGGAAGAGAGAGCGCCAGACTATCCTATCGGCTGTAGGAAAAGAATCAACCCCATATATTGATAAGACATTGTTTAATAACTAGCAAAATGAATAAACTCTATTGCCCCACCACACACTTCATACCATAATGCTATCTTAGCGTTGAGATCATTTCTCCAAGGGAATGGAGACCTTTCCTGGTTTGCTTCAGGCTCTTTAGGATGCTCTAAGAGTTTGGTAAAATTCCACCGTGTAATGGATGAGGAGTCTACAATGTCATCTCGCTTGCCAAGAGCATCATCCATTATGATCTGTAAAGCCATAACAAATCTGTAGTCAACCATTATGAATTTTGAAAATGTTGGCTTTATAATTTAAATGGTAAATATTATTGATTTAGGGTTGATGAACAGGCAAAGAGACTATGCTATATTTAGGCATTTATGTGCATGCTTTCTTATACTACAACCATATATACTATACTACAACTTATTCTACAACTTACATACTTATACTACAACTTATTTACTATACTAAAACTTATATAATGGATGGGTTTGAAAAAAAATCGAAAAAAGGTGATTCGTCTTACGAGGACAAAAGACAAAGAAAGTAGTCTACGTTACGGCCACAAGGCCTTCGTCAGGAAAAGAAAGAAAGTGAAGGCTAGATAGGAGACATAAGAACTTAAAAGAAAATAAAAATAAATATAAAAAAATTAAATAAATAAAACCTAGGTACTTCCCTGAAGGCGAAGCATCTAAATCCTATCACGCTTGTTTGAAAAAGGGAAGTCTAAAACTTATATACTATACTACAACTTATATACTACAGGTATACCTCGCTTTATTGCGCTTTTTTTCAAATTTTTTTTTCTAGAACGGCCTTTTTCTTCTGATAGATTTTGGCGTGACTGTGTCACATTCTGGGAATTCTCGCAATATTTCAAACGGTTTCATTGTTATTACATTGAAATTAGGCCTATTAATAACCGTACAATGGCCCCTAAGTGTTCAACTGAAAGGAAGAGTCACACGTCTCTCACTTTAAATCAAAAGCTAGAAATGATTAAGCTTAGTGAGAAAGGCATGTCGAACGCCGAGATAGGCTAAAAGCTAGGCCTCATGCGCCAAACAGTTAGCCAAGTTGTGTACGCAAAGGAGAAGTTCTTGAAGTAAATTAAAAGTGCCCCTCCAGTAAACACGAGAGTGATAAGGAGGCGAGACAGCCTTATTGCTGATATGGAGAAAGTTTTAGTGGTCTGGATAGAAGATCAAACCAGCCACAATATTCCTTTAAGCCAGGGCCTAATTCAGAGCAAGGCCCTAACTCTCTTCAATTCTATGAAGGCTGAGAAAGGTGAGGAAGCTACAGAAGAGAAGTTTGAAGCTAGCAGAGGTTGGTTCATGAGGTTTAAGGAAAGAAGCCATCTCCACAGCATAAAAGTGCAAGGTGAAACAGATAGTGCTGATGTAGAAGCTGCAGCAAGCTATCCAGAGCAGCTAGCTAAGATAATTGCTGATGGTGGCTACACTAGGCAACAGATTTTCAATGTGGACGAAACGGTCCTATATTGGAAGAAGATGAAGGCTCAGATGATGAAGATTAGCATTTTTTAGCAATAAAGTATTTATAATTGTACAGTACTGAACATTGTTTTTTTTAGACCTAGTGCTATTGCGCACTTAATAGACATAGTGTAAACAAGATTTTTGGCTTTTATATGCACTGGGAAGCCAAAAAATGGGTGTGACCCGCTTTATTGCGATATTCGCTTTATTGCGGTGGTCTGGAACTGAACCCGCAATATCTCCGAGGTATACCTGTATACTACAACTTATATACTTATACTACAACTATAAATAAACAAATGTAGAAAAAAAACTTAAACCTCAGCATCAAAAGTAAACTTTTATGACCAGTAAAAAATAATGATGCTTAATAATTCAGAGCCAGGACCACCACTCACCCGTGTGTTACCGGGGCCCGAAAGGGGAGCAAAGAATAGTAACACTGTCCCCTACCAAGCATGTCGTAAAAAGCGACTAAGGAGGGTTGGGCATGGGGCCGGTTACACCATCCTGTAAAAAAAAATTTAAACCACAAAAAACTTCAACAAATATGGACAAGTCAAATAAAGAAAATAAAACACAGCCATCCAAGACAGGGGAAGGTCCTCTCGCGGGGAGGCGTATGATGCAACACAGAGAAAGCCGAAAGGAGTCTGTGTTGCTGACTAACCTTCTTTCTTCTAGGAGAACTTCCAGATTTGGCACCTGGAATGTTCGGACATTAAACGAACAAGGGAAAGTGGCGCAAGTAGCAGCAGAAATGAGGGAATACAAAATCGAGGTTCTGGGAATGTGTGAAACAAAGTGGAAGGGGGTAGACAGGAAGAAACTCATCACAGGTGAATTGGTGCTGTCCTCAGGACATGAAGACGAAAGTTCACACCACAGTGAAGGGGTAGCTCTTATGTTATCTAAAGAAGCACAGAAAGCACTAATTGAATGGGAAGCTGTTGGACCCAGAATAATAACAGCTTCTTTCAAAACAGCTAAAAAGAAAATTCATGTAAATGTCATCCAATGTTATGCACCAACTAATGACAAAGAAGAGTCTGTGAAAGAAGCATTTTATACTAAACTACAGGAAATTATGGATAAAGTAAAAAGAAGAGACATCACAATTTTGATGGGTGACATGAATGCAAAGATAGGTACAGTCAACACTGGATTCGAAGAAGTCATGGGAAAACATGGGCTAGGAGTAATGAATGAAAATGGAGAGCTATTCGCAAACTTCTGTGCTTCATATCAACTGGCTATAGGAGGAAGCATGTTTCCACATAAGAGAATACACAAGGCAACATGGATATCACCAGACCATAGAACAGAAAATCAGATTGATCATATATGCATAAACAAGAAGTTTAGATCATCATTGCAGGATGTAAAGGTATATAGAGGAGCAGATGTGGCATCAGATCACCATCTTCTGATAGCCAAAGTAAAAATGAAACTCAAGAGATATGCAACAATGCAAAATTATAGACAACAGTTTAATGTAGGACAGCTAAGAAATCAAGAAACAAGAGACAAATTTGCGGTCACAGTATCCAACAAATTCCAAGTGCTCCAACAGATGGAAGATGTAGAGAATACAGAAGACTATTGGCAGCAGGTCAAAACAGTATGGAAGGAGACATGTGAAGAAATACTGGGGAAAAGGGAAAGACAACAAAAAGCATGGATAACAACAGAAACCATCAATAAGATAAAAGACAGAAAAAACAAGAAAGCAGAGTTAAACACAAGCAAAACTAGAAGCTCCAAAGCCAAGGCTCAAGAAGTGTACACAGAAGCAAACAAAGAAGTAAAAAGAAGTATCAAAAGAGACAAGAGGAAGTATATTGAGGAGTTGGCAAGAGAGGCAGAAGATGCTGCAGCCAAAGGAAATATGAGAGAACTGTATAGCAGCACAAAGAAGCTAACAGGGAAATACAAGCAAACAAGTTGCCTCATAAAAAGACAAGAATGGGAAACTGCTCAGCAATATACAAGAGCAAAATGAAGAGGTGGACAGAATATTTTGGGGACCTTCTCAATAGACCAGCTCCACAAAACCCGCCGGACATCCAGCCAGCAGAAGAAGAGCTACAAATTAACGGTGAAAGACCAACGAAGGAAGAAATAAAGAAAGCCATAAAGCTTCTAAGAGAGGGAAAAGCGTCTGGACCTGATGGCATTCCAGCAGAGGCCATCAAAGCAGATATCGACAGGGCTACAGAGATGTTATATAAATTACTTGGTAAAGTCTGGGAAAAGGAAGAGATACCAGCAGAATGGAAGGAAGGATATCTGGTTAAGTTGCCTAAGAAGGGAAATTTACAAGAGTGCACAAATTATAGAGGAATAATGTTACTATCAGTGCCAGGAAAAGTATTAAACAGGATTATCCTTGAGAGATTAAAAGAGTCCATAGACAAGAAACTGAGAGATGAACAAGCAGGTTTTCGACAAAACAGATCATGTACAGACCAGATAGCCACTTTGAGAATAATAGTTGAACAAAGTCTGGAATGGAATTCACCACTATACATCGGATTTGTGGACTACGAAAAGGCATTTGACAGTGTAGACAGAGAATCACTTTGGAAATTGATGAGGCATTATGGAGTTCCCCTGAAGATCATTAATTTAATAAAGAAAACATATGAAGACATGACATGCAGAGTTCTTCACGAAGGACAGCTTACAGAACCGTTTGGGATAAGAACAGGAGTGCGACAGGGATGCCTCTTGTCTCCATTTCTTTTCTTGCTGGCAATAGATTGGGTTATGAGATCATCGACAACACACAACAGAAATGGAATCCAGTGGACTCTGACTAAGCAGTTGGATGATCTGGATTTTGCTGATGACTTGGCTCTTCTGTCCCATAACCGTAATCAGATGCAGGACAAATTGAAAACACTCGATGAGAGGTCACAGCAATTGGGTCTGAAAATACACAGGGAAAAGACAAAAATAATGAGAATAAATGCAGGTAATGATAACAGGGTTGAACTTGAAGAAACACCAATTCAAGATGTAGAATCATACACATATCTTGGCAGTAATATAGACAAAGTTGGAGGGACAGACAGCGATATCAAAATAAGAATACAAAAGGCAAGAGGAGCTTTCATTGCATTGGGAAATATATGGAGATCAAGAGAAATTGGATCCAACACGAAAATAAGAATCTTCAACTCAAATGTGAAGTCAGTCCTATTGTATGGCTTGGAGACATGGAGAACAACAAAGACAACAACCAAAAAGCTACAGACTTTCATAAATGGGTGCTTGCGTAGAATAGAGGGATTAAAATGGTATGACAAGGTTACCAACGTGGAACTGATGACAAGAACTAGACAAGTGGCAGTGGAACAAGAGATGAGAAGAAGACGATGGCGATGGATAGGACACACACTGAGGAAACCTGTTGATAGCATTACAAGGCAGTCCTTGTTCTGGAACCCCCAGGGCAAGAGAGGCAGAGGAAGACCAAGAAGTACATGGAGAAGAGAGTTGGAAACAGAGGTGAAAATGATGAGGAGAACATGGAAAGAACTTGAGATGATGGCACGGGACAGGAGGACTTGGCATGTGTTTGTTGAAGGCCTATGCTCCTTTGGGAGTGGAGGGTTATGAAGAAGGACCACCACTGATGTAAGACAGGGTGATATTCTGTCACCTTATCTTTTCATACTTCTCATGGACGATGCCATCAAAGCATGTAAGGACAGGACAAAAAAGTATTCAGTGGGGTATTGAAAGATGAGACAGGTTTGGATTTCACAGCTGACATTTGCCGATGATGTTGCCCTATTGCTAAATCAGAGGCACATTTTCAATCCAACTTGCAAGTCTGGAAGGAAGAGCTGGAGAAGAGAGGGATGGTCATCAGCAGCTCCAAAACAAAAACCATGGTGATGTCACTAGAGGGAAGAAGGCATCAGATTATGCTGGCAGAACAAGTCCTGGAGCAGGTCAACCACTTTAAATACCTTGGAGCTGTCACAGACCGGAAGGGAGGCATCAAGGAAGACTTGGCTACCTGAAGAGCAGCAGCCGGGAGACTTTTTCAGGCCATAAATCGAGGATTCCTGAGTAAAAGAAAAGTTGGCAAGAATACAAAGATTGCTGTATACCGCTCTACCTATGTTCCAGTCTTGACCTATGGATGCAAGTCATGGACAATGATTACAACCCACAAAACCAGCTCCAAATCTCAAAAATGAGGTATCTGAGGAAGGTGGTTGAAGTAACAAGACATGGTCCGCAACCTGACGATACGGCAAGGCCTCAAAACCTAGCCTTTGCAGACCCAAGTAGAACAGTCCCAACAACGATGGTTTGGCCATGTCTGCAGAATGGGAGAAGATCATACCATGACAAGTATGGGAAACTAAGAGCCAGGGATCCAGCCTTTCAGAACGACCGAGAGTCCGCTGGGAGGACAACATCAGACAATCTCTGAAGGGCCAAGGACTAGATTGGAACCAGATCAGGAGGAAGACAGCTGATAGGATAGTATGGTGCTTTCTCTGGCAAACCTCAACACCCCATGGTAGAAGAGGAACGACTAAGTAAGTAGTAGTTAGGAAAGTGACACACATAATACAACAAAAGCTGCAGACATGTGGAAACAGCTGTCCAAGAAAATTCTCAACATGAAACGGCAAGAAATTTAAAAAAACAATCTGGAAGTAAACAAAAGACACGAGTAGATATGCATAATTAGGAAAGACTATGCGGGTATAATACTGCACAACCATCACTGACATGGAACTCCCAGGACAAAAGAAAAAGGGAAAACAAAGGGAAGAGAAATCATGAAAGTAAGTAGAAGGGGGAGAGGGGGGTTACATGGATGCAGAAAATCAAAAGAGAGACAAAACTGAAAGACTTTGTCTGCAGCCTAAATACCCAAATTGGTTCAAACATCCAAAGAAAAATAAAGGGCACTGACCGATTGATCAGTGACTTGCACATGTATAGATTTACAAGTATTTAATTAAAACTGGAACCTGTCACATAAAAGAAAGGACCACTTTTATGGAGTTACAAAGATGGTGTACCAGCAAAATGTATTCTGTTTTCAGTTTGCTATTCTGAAAGAGGGTCCCCACTCCATCAGATTTTTACAGACCTCCTAGTGTTAGCTAACAATGTAAGATATGAAAAAAGAGTGAGAAGGAGGGGCATAATACACAATGTGGACATTTTAATTTCTTCCATTTATAATAACTGGACAAGAGATTTATGGCCACATTTGAATATATTGGTGATTGAGCATATTATATGAAAGTAGAGACATGATATCTCCTGATTATAACCCTTCAGGGGTTGAAGGATATTTTTCTTCATCAATTCAAAAAACAAACAAAAAACAATGAATGAAGCATGACTAAAATAAAAATAAAAAATTAATGGTAAGCAAACTGAGCATATAAAACCAAGAAGGCATTGAAGAAAATGGATAGACAAATTAAGAGCACAAAATCTAGAAGGCATCAATCAAAGACAATCTGTGAAGGACCAAGAACTAGGAAAGAACCAGGCCAAAAGGGAAAACAGCTGATAGGATAACGTGGCACTCTCTCTGGTTAACCTTTACCCCCCAGAGTAGAAGAGAAGATACTAATTAGGTAAGAAGATAGATAAGCAAACTTATTTTCTGTTTTATTTTAATGATGAAAAAACATCTCGTTCAACCTCTGATGAGTTATAATTAGGATATATAGTACAGTGAGCACCTTAGGAATAGTAACATCTGTATTTGACAAAATTTGGAATGTGGGGATAATTCCTAAGACATGGAAAGTGGCAATAGTTATTCCAATACTAAAAACCAGAAAAAGATGACCGTGATGCTAGTTCATACAGACCAAATTCCTTAACTTCCCATCTAGGTAAAATATTAGAAACCATAGTAAATAACAGATTAAAGTTTTATTTGGAAAAGAATAAAATATACAGCCAGACTCAATCAGGATTTAGAAGGGATAGATGCACTATGGATCAGATAATCAAAATGGAACATGAAATCAAATTAGGATTTCAAAAGAAAGAAAAAACAGTGGCAATATTCCTAGATATAGCTAGGGCCTATGATGAATGCTGGAGAGAAGGTGCTCTCTTTAAAATAAAAAAGATAGGAATTACAGGTACAATGTATAGATACTTAGAGAACTTTCTTCAAGATAGATATTTCACAGTACAAATTAACAATGACAGGTCAGAACTGTATGAACAACAGAATGGCATTCCTCAAGGATCAGTCTTATCCCCTTCAATTTATACAATAATGGTTAGAACGAAAAATTTAAAGATATCATAAATTCTTCTTCTTCTTCTTCTTCGTTCGCCCTGAAAAGGACGGTGGTTGCGTTGTGTCTGTTTACAACGTAGCTGTGATATCTGTACCTTTCGGTCGACACATCCGACTTCTGCACGGCATTTTTTAGGACCGGGTTTGCCTTCCCATTTCGATCCACACTCGCTCAGCCAGCCTGCACAGCTGCAGACTGTTTCCAGGACCACCACGTGGAGGTGGAGTGCGGTCTTGACCAGCTCTGGTTTGCTGGTCCTGACGCAGGCAGTCAAGCTATGAGTCGCTGACTGCGGTCTCTATTGCTGCGTCTTCTGGTCCCAGATATCATAAATAATTTGACACAGTTCGCAGATGATGCTGCTATATGGAGATCTGGGAAAAATCTAACAATATTATGTAATAATCTTCAAAAACAAATAAATAAAGTATATAAATGGATGAATAAATGGGGATTTCATGCGAATAAGACAGTAGGAATGATCTTCAGTAAAGGTAGGATTGTTAAAAATATGATAACTGACATAAACTTATATTGGTAACAAATTAGTACAGTCTAAACCTAGGAATGACACTAGACCAACAACTGAACTGGAACAAACACATAGATAGACTGGTAGAGTCTTGTAGAGGATTAACTAACACGCTAAGATATTTGAAAGGTCATGGATGGGGTGAAAGCACTAAGACAATGATCATGTTCTATATATTGTTCATTAGAGGCAAAATTGATTATGGAAGCATAGTCTATGACTCTGCAGCACATCGTCACAAGATTAAATTAGACAGAATTCAGCACCAAGCATTGTGTTGCAATCAGATCAACATCGAGGGGTGCTCTGGAGGTGGCCTTAGGAGTCCTCCCTTTGGAACTTTGGAGAAAGGAACTAAGATTAAATTACATGACCAAAATTATGTTGGACAAACTCGTCCAGCTTTTCCAGCATTTGCTAGGTATCAATTAACAACTCAGAACAGGTTCATGAATATCTGTAGATACCCAACAGGTTGAAAAAACATTGAGTAACTAGTACACTTGGATGCCCTAAATGCATAGTAACAGTAGTATATACAAGCCGGTGGTACCACCCTGTGAGCTCAAGAAACCAGATACAGACTACCACCTGGCAGACATAATTAATAAAGCACTGATATAGAAACTCAAAAGCAAAGCCAGGAAATCTATTCCACAAATATCAGAAGACAGTATTACAGTGTACACAGATGAGTCTAAAGGACAAGATAACAAATGTTGAATAGAAATTTATGTTCCCATGTGGCAAATGGTGAAAGGATATAGTATAACAGATAATACATTTATTTTCACTGCAGAGATGGTTGCAATTCTGAAAGCTCTACAAATCTTCTCTAATAACCTTCCTCATAAATTGACAGTATTAACAGATTAACTTTCAGCTATCCAAGTATAAGAAACTTATAAGAATGCAGGAAACCAGATATAGCAAAAGAGATATTACTGGCAAATACTTACCTATGGTCCAGAGGATGTCCCATACTAATACCTTCACATGTCGACATAGAAGGAAATGAAAAGGTGGATAAAGAAGATAGGAAAAGTAGAACTAACAGAAACCAAATAAATGTAGGGATGAGTAAAACATAGATCAAAAGATTAATTTAAAAAATAATAACTGAGGAATGGACAGTAGAGTGGGATAGAAGCCTTAAGGGCAGACAAGCATATAAATTGTTCAAGATTCCAACAAGAACGTGTCAGGTATCTTGAGAACTAAAAATTCCTAGCAATAACAGACCGCAACTTGGAATGGGCAATTTTAGAATAGAAGAGCCTTACTGTGCAGTGTCTAGAAAAAAAAAGTATAGAGCATTTCCTACTAAAATGTTAAGGTGGCCGGCGTGATGCTGACCACACCACCCCTAGTGTGCCGATGGTCAAGAAAATATAGGCCTAACACCATATTCCCAATATGCCTCAATGGGCGGGTAACGGGATCCTTAACCTTTACCCTCCCTACTAAAATGTAGGAAGTGTGAACAACAGGCCACCTCTAAACCACCCAAACAGAGAACAAATAGACGAATAGACAAATAGATGAATAGACAAAAAGACAAATAGACGAATAGACAAATGGACACAAACAAACAAGACTTAAACAAAAATGTCCAATACTCATAGTGGAAGAATTAAATACAAGACACCATCTGCCAGAAAACAGAGAAGAATTAAGAAAAGTGTCTGACAGCCACCAAATACAATCCCTATACTGCCCCAGTTAAAAACCAAACTCCTTGACCACTCGGTAAACAAGTCAGTAGACCCTAACACCCTAAAACTCTGTGCATTAGAAACCATTGACTCCTACTCTACAGACTGGATCCATGTGTACATAGACGGGTCAGCTTTCATGGCCACCATCAATGCAGGGATGGATCTTTCATAATATTTCTAGACAAGACAACACGCCAGCTGTCTGTACCTTGTTGATCATACTGCTCAAATTATGATGCTGAGACTCTGGCCATGTCAGAAGCCTTGTCATTCATCATCGCAAGATATAAAGACAAAACAGCACATCCAAAAAAATCTAGTCTTCTTCTCTGACCTACAAGGCCTTGAAAACTGGATCCCATCAGCCAAAAAAAAACCACAGCTAACATATTTAAAGAAATCAATGTACTTGCCTCCTATGGTATCAACACAACTCTACAGTGGATACCAGGCCATATAGGCATCTGAGGCAAAGAGGGTGTTGACAAACTAGGCAAGAAAGGAGCAAGTATGCCGCAACTGAACATTCCCACCAACTTAAGAACCACAAAATACAAGATACACAACAACTGCAAACAGCAGTAGGTGGACCGCTGGGCCAACTGCAAGAGCACTATATGGAGAAATATCTCAGTAAAACCCTAGAGATAGTATCAACAACTTAAGCCGCAGAGACCAGAGTACAATCTTCAGGTTTAGAACAAGACATGTACCTCTCAACAAGCATTTGCACAGAGTGACCTCAGACCATGCACCATACTGTAACAGACGGAAGAAACAGTCAAACTCCACCTCCTGGAATGCCTGGCACTAGCAGACCTGCAGAAGCAATTGCTACCACCAAACCCCTTCATCACCAACACCTCGTATGGAGATACAATGCAACTGAACAAGACGTGTATCTTTCACTACCTGGCACAAGGAAAAAAGAGTGAAAACTCATAATCTAGGGGATCAGAAAAGTCAAGTACTAAAATGCAGTATGTATGAACAACAGAGAAAACCAATATTAGATTATTTACAGGCATGCAATTCATCCATAACTGTGGAACAGGTGTTGAGAATAGATAGACCTAGTGAACTGCACAATATAGTAAAACAGTACACGTATATAACAAGAACTAAAATTAATGCACATGGATCAATGATAGTGAGAGGATAAGGGGTAGTCTGATGGGGTGCTCGTGTGGATCATGGCAGATAATTGGTGGACTGGGTGTCATCCTGGACACCCCAGGCTTTCCCATCCTTTTTCACCTTGTTAACAACAGGACAGTTGTGAGAGACTTTACTTTTTATTTTTCCTTTTGTTGTTGTTTGTATTTTTGTTTTTTTTATTTGTTTTTATTTTAATTGTTTGTTCTGTTTTTTGGAAAGGGGAGGGCACACACGCATATACATTCACACAATTTTACAGTTTTGATTTACTTGGGACCAAAGACGCATCAAAAGTGAGGAATGCAGTAAGCGACCCATAGCTTGACTGCCTGCATCAGGGTCAGCGAACCAGAGCTGACCAAGACCCTACTCCACCTCCAAGTGGTGGTCCTGGAAACAGGCTGCATCACTGCAGTCTGGCTGAGAGAGTAGGGATCGAAGAGTGAAGGCTAACCCGGTCTCAAAAAATGCCGTGCGGAAGTCAGATGTGTCGGCCGAAAGGCGCAAATATCGCAGCTCTGCTGTAAACGGGCACAACGCAACTGTCCTTTTCAGGACGAACGAGGAAGAAGATTTACTCTATTTGGACTGAGTGGAGGGGGAAGAAGATACTATATTTAGATCTCGGAAATCAGATTTTATTATTTTGAATTTACTACACTATATATCTTGATTATAACCCATGAAGGGTTGAACAGGATACTTTGTCTTTAAAAAAAAAATATATATATATATATATATATATATATATATATATATATATATATATATATATATATATATATATATATATATATATATTGTGTGGGTAATTAACGATAATAATGTTGTTTCCCGATATCTCTGAATGTGGCATTACTTCACCCCCCTCTAACCAGTCCAAATATAGAGGATGTCTGAAGTGAAAAATAGTGTGAATGATAAGCAAACTGAAAATTATAATACAAAAATGACACCAGTGGGGTGGGTATTACTTTTTTGGCTTACTTTTTGAAACACAACCCTGTTAGTTTATGGATGTACGGTAAAGGATCGCGTTACACGCCCATTGAGGCATATTGGGAATATGGTGTTAGGCCCATATTTTCTTGACCATCGGCACACTAAGGATGATGTGGTCAGCATCACGCCGGCCGCCTTAACCTTCCCAGAGCTGCTCTGGTACCAAGTTGGGGCTGGGTCGACCATCGATTTATGGTTAGGAAATAATTCTTGTTTCAGATACTAAATTCAAAAAAGGAAGATAATTAGGCCTAACACTTCTGACTCCCACCGTATTAGGTGTCTACAACATCCGACCCAATCAAATTAGGACATTACCGGCTCATCATATCACGACGGTGTTAAAATTGTCTTGAACAAATATGAAAATTACAAAATAATGGTAATTCTGTGTGTTTGTCTTTCAAACGCTTACACAATGTGAAGTGAATGACAATGTGGGCCGCTAACTTGCGTTATTAACATCCTTTCACCATTTTAACAACAAAATCATGTGACATGAGATTACAAGGGAAACGACTCTGAAACGTTCTTCACATAAAAATAGCTTTCAGTTGTCCGCTTTGAGTTCAAATTGTATCAGATATGTATCAGTTAAGCGGGCGGGATAAATACTTATATTCCTTCTTTGTCTTCCAGCTTGCGTGGAGTGTAGGAAGATCATTAACGAAATATCCCCAGTCCTTTTAATTCATGAGCGATTCGCCCAGGAAGCTTTCTTATCCTGATTACAGCAGGGCCACATAAGAGCTTAGTTCCTGCCTCCTCCACCTCCATTCAGTCTTAATCCCAATTAATGCCCTTCATCCATTCTTGGTGACTGGCTTCAGTTTATACAAAATCCGCCCCCCTCACTTTTCCCTTCTTTGTTGTTGCTTCGCACCATGACAAGTATGACGAGACTGCCATTCTAGGTTAAAGACAAAAACGCTCACGCACACACAATTACAGTTTTAAATTACTCTACATTAATTGGTATAATGCCACATTCTGAACACACGCGGGACCGAAGACGCAGCAAAAGTGATGAATGCAGTCAGCGACCCATAGCTTGACTGCTTGCGTCAGAGTCAGCGAACCGGAGCTGACCAGACCCTACTCCACCTCCAAGTGGTGGTCCTGGAAACAGGCTGCATCACTATGGGAATGTGACCTTGAGGTGACAGACCTTCAGTCATAACTGACTATGGGAATGTGACCTTGAGGTGACAGACCTTCAGTCATAACTGACTATGGGAATGTGACCTTGAGGTGACAGACCTTCAGCTGTTATCTCTTTCCTTGTGTTCTTTTCGGCGTGCTTTTTTCTCTTCTGCTTATTGTGAGAACTTATTTTCGCCCAATCTGAGGTGGCGCCGTTGAGAGCATCGCCACTTTGTGCGATCGGCAGCTTCATCCTCCCAGGTTATTGGATTTATGTCCAGTGGCTTCATGTCTCTCTTGCGCACACCTCTGAACCTCAGCTGCGGTCGCTGGGCTGTTCTTTTGCCATCTGCCAGTTGTCTATAGAAGATATCTTTAGGGATGCGACAATCGTCCATGCGGCGGACATGGTCAAGCCAGCGTATTCTGCGCTGTCTAAGCAATGTATACATGCTTTGAAGGCCAGCATGTGACAGCACCTCGACATTTGTCACTTTGTCCTTTCACGAAATACCTAGGATGTGGCGTAAACACCGTAGATGGAAGGTATTGAACCTTCTTTCTTGCTTAGCATAGGTTGTCCATGTCTCGCTGAGGTCAAAGTTCTTGCATGTTTGGGAGACGTGATTCACCAAGCTCTGGAGCTCCTGTCGACCTTGAGTGACGATTGCAGCGTCGTCGGCGAACAAGTCTCTTATTGTGACCCGTCTGATTTTTTTTTTAATTGCGAGTTTAATCAGTCGGCCATCTGACCTAGTGTGGAGGCATATTCCTTCAGCTGCATCTCCGAATGCATGTTTCAAGAACAAGGCAAAGAAGATTCCGAAGAAGGTCTAAGATAGGTAGCTAGCCCCTTCAGTCATAACTGACTATGGGAATGCGCCCCTGAGGTGACAGCCCTCAGCTGCTTATTTTCCTGGTGCTCCTTTCGACGTTTTCTCCTCACCTCTGCTTCTTGTGTGAGCCTCTCTTCGCCCAATCTGAGGTGGCGCCGTAAATAGCATCACCACTTAGTGCGATCGGCAGCTTCATCCTCCCATGTTGCTGGATCCATGTCCAGTGCCCTCATATCTCTCTTGCACACATCTTTGAACCTCAGCTGTGGTCGCCCAACTGTTCTCTTGCCATCTGCTAACTGTCCGTAGAAGATATCTTTTGGGATGCGACCATCATCCATGCGGCGAACATGGCCAAGCCAGCGAAGTCTGCGCTGTCTAAGAAGCGTATACATACTTTAAAGGCCAGCACGTGACAACACCTCGACATTTGTCACTTTATCTTTCCATGAGATGCCGAGGATGCGGCGTAGACACCGCAAATGGAAGGTATTGAGCCTTCTTTCTTGCTTAGCATAGGTCGTCCAGGTCTCGCTGCCATATAGGAGTGTGCTGGTGACGCAGGCATTATATACCGCAGCTTTGGTCTTTATTGTGAGATTAGAGTTTCCCCAAACACGCGATGTGAGACGGGCAAAGGTAGCTGCAGCTTTGCCAATGCGGCTGTCGATTTCTGTATCCAGTGAGAGTTTGTCATTGATGGTAGACCCTAGGTATGTGAAGTGGTGCACCACTGCCAATTCATAGTTATCGATAGTGATAACTGGTGCAGCACCCACATCCTGACTCAGCACATTCGTTTTCTTTAGACTTATTGTGAGGCCAAAGTCCTTGCATGCTTTAGTGAAGCGATTCATCAAGCTCTGAAGCTCCTGTTGGCTTTGAATGACGACTGCAGCATCATCAGCGAACAACAAGTCTCTTATAGTGACCCTTCTGATTTTTGTTTTTGCCTTCAGCCTTGAAAGATTAAACAGACGGCCATCTGACCTAGTATGAAGGCATATTCCTTCAGTTGCATCTCTGAATGCATGCTTCAAGAGTAAGGCAAAGAAGATTCCGAAGAGGGTCGGAGCCAGAACACAGCCTTGTTTAACGCCACTTCGTATATAAAAGGGCTGTGACGTGCTTCCAGAATATTGGACTGTTCCCTTCATGCCGTCATGGAATGACTTTATCATTTCCAGCATTTTAGAAGGGCAGCCTATTTTCAGGAGGATTTTAAAGAGTCCATCCCTACTAACCAGGTCGAATGCTTTTGTGAGGTCTATAAAGGCGATATATAATGGTCTTTTCTGCTCTCTTGATTTTTCCTGAAGCTGGCGGAGAGAGAAGATCATGTCTGTTGTTGATCTGCCAGCTCGGAATCCACACTGTGACTCTGGATATATGCGCTCAGCTAACTTGTGTAGTCGCATTAAGATGACTTTGGCAAAAACCTTACCAACAATACTAAGAAGAGAGATGCCTCTGTAGTTATTGCAATCACTTCTGTCTCCTTTATTTTTATACAGTGTTACAATCTTGGCATCTCGCATGTCTTGAGGAATAGTTGTCTCTTCCCAGCACTGGCACAGCATCCTATGCAGGGGATGTAATAGCGTGCTCTTACAGCATTTGATTAAATCAGGAGGAATCCCATCACTGCCTGGTGCTTTGCCAGAGGCCAAGCTATCAATGGCCTTGCTGAGTTCCTCTAATGTTGGTTCGGCATCCAGCTCTTCCATAGTTGGCAGACTGTTGACACCATCGGAGTTACTGTGATTTAGTCTTCAATAGGCCCCATTTTGAGTTTGCCATTTTTGTCTTCCCTCTATTAAAGATTGGGAAGTATTCTTTTTCTCTCTGAATAATAGGGGTGTTTAGATTTTTTCTGTAGGTAAAGTAATTGCAGGTTTTTTTCTATAGGGATTAACGTAAGTTAGTACTGAATGGCACCAGTCGGCCTATTTCTAAATATCGCGATCTTGAAATTCCATTTTTTTTGCGTTGTTAAATTTATCGCGGTCATTTTTCGTGGGGAAGGGGAGATGACCCCTACCCAGGTAACGCCCAACTTTCTGCTCACGCTAGCGGACGACGTTAGGTAACGTTACGTAGCCGGAATTACGCGCGCATTTAAAGGAAGCAAGAATACACTGGTTCTAAATTTAGAGATGAGCGCATGGAAAATTTTAGAGTATCTTTAATTCTATTGGTTGTAGGGAGACGCCTAGCCTCAAGTAGGTCGGGGGTCAGAGCAGGAAAATCTAAGATAAAGTAGCGCTTTTCGATTTTAGCGGTCTCTTCCTGCAGTAATCCTGGGCCGTGTATCAAGCATATTGTCGGCTTCTAACGCTGAACGCAATATTTGGTATGTCAGTAATTTAAAGTAGCGTGGTAATTAAATCTAGTTCTCTAATAGAGCCTTAGTCCGTTCTAATTTAATTTATTTTTGAACTTTATAACTTGTAACGCCATCATTTATTTCTACAGTGTCTATGAGTGATAAAGAGATATTACGTAGGTGTGCTCCGTAGATTTAATAGAAAGTCTGTAGACATACACGCATCCTAGATTTATATTAATTTACAGAATATTCTGAAGCACGTGTATTTTATTTCATTGAGAGATTAATTCTGATAAGTCTCCTAATAAAATACGGGAACGGATTTTTTCGGGAAAAGTTAATCACGTGGTTTATCGGGATTTATTCGAGTAGGAATTCTGGATGGATAGAGTAGATAATTAAGTATTTTTTCTATCGGGGGAGTTAAAATATAATTGCAGGGAAAACCACGTGGGGTAGAGGTGAAAGGAAAATTATGGTGCCTTAAGTGGTTGTGTAATTAAATATTATGCAGAGTAGTATTTGATTTTTGTGTTATGGAATTTAATGAGTTCTAGGTAATATAGTCTATAGAGATAGATATATTTCTGTGTATAGAAATGTAATATATAAATGTAATGGTGAATTTTAATCATTGATGTGCAGTTAATTGTTGTGCATTTTTATCATAAGGGGGAAACGATGATAAGGTCCTGTGACCGCTTACAGAGTTAAAGTAGGCCTAAGTACGGGAGGTTTCCCTACCTGTTTTTAATGTTTTAAGGCCTGAGCAAGCTGTGTATATAATTAGTATTGATCAGTGAGTCGGGTTTACTAGACAGACAGGGTGTAGTCGGGGGGAGATGACCCAGAGTCAGTAAATATTTACGTATCGTCGTGCACAAGAGAGGGGAAATGGTGGAGCAGTATTCGTTCGGGTGTTTACATGTTTGTGCTAGATTGGAGTGTGACTGAAGCATCCACTGTTTACGTTTTATATGTAAGTTTATTATATGAAAGTATTTTGGTATTGTAGTACAGAGTGGCATGTCTTTTGTGTCCACAGCAGTGGTCACGGCCCGAAGAGCGGGAGTTGCCAATAACTCTTGTTCCTGACAGCTGGCAAAGGTAGCCAGTTTTCGCAGGAGAGAAAAACGCCAGAGGCGTAAGAGCTTGTACCGTGGAGGGGTATCGGCTCTGAGTATTGTGGCCCCAGAGAGAGGGAGCGAGGAAGAGCAGGTCGAGACAGCGACGCAGTCTTCAGTGAAAAGGGTTTTCTTAAGACCCGGAGCTCTCAGCTCATATACACACCCATCGAACCCAAGCAAGCGGGTTGGTGTGTCGTTTTTTTTTTAGCTTCGGTAACTACCGAAGGGCCTAAACCCAAATGAGGGGTAATATAGCAAAGGAGAATCAGCTTTCTTTTCGCCAAATAGAGAAGCCTCTACAGTCTACGGCAAGTGCCTAGTCGTCAGAACCAGGAAGAAAGGGATATCATTTCCAGGTTGCTGAAATGAAACGAGAGCAGCAAGGCAGAAGTGGAGAGAGATGGTGAAAAATAGATCAGGGACCTGCAGAGTCTCATAATATTCTTAGAGGATAGCCTCTGAGCCTTAGAGTTAGAAAAAGTCTATTACATAGCAGTGCAGAGTGTGACTTAGTGGCGTATACCGCTGACAGAGTTAGCAGCTGTGCAGATAGTCTTCATGAAGGGTCAGCAGCCATTGACTTTAGAGATAGTAGTGTAATAGAGAGTGGTGGCTACAGTTGAGGGCCACTAAATTAGACTGTAGTTAAGATCACTTATTTTTTTTTAAATTTTGTCCCCAGCAGGGTGTATGAAGGAGTGAAAGTGGTTGGAGTTTTAAATTTGGTGTGCTTATAATCAAATTTGAGTTTCTTTGTTTTCCAGGTCGGTGCAACCTTGCACGATATATGCTTTTCTTTATTTGTTACTATGTTATGAAAATTCTGTTGATTTGTATAATAATAAACTTATTTAATGTTCACTGGATCAGCTTCGTCACTGTATAGTCCTTAACTGTTGTCTGTACAGTGGTGTCTGTAGTGTTAGTTTAACCTTATCTCCTTTAGTCTGTTAAAGGTAGCCAGAGGTGGTGAGTTTATAGCATTTCTTTAGTCACGATTTGGCGAGGAAGATTTAATTTCGGTTATCCTCCTCGGGCCAATAGACTCACCTTACTACATTCACTGTCATTTCTCATAATTAATCTATTATCTTAGTCTTTTCTCACACTAGGGTTTTGTCCTACCCTTGGGCATAACTCTAACTTAAATCCAACTCGTGACAAAGTGGGTGGCGATCGTCCTTGGGATCAGCTTTGTAGGATCAATTCTGGGATCTTATCTAGATTGACAGATTGTTTTCTATAGGAAGTCTGAGAATAGATTCTTTCAATATCCCCTAGACAGAGCTAGTAGAACTGATCCAGTAATAAGTTTTTTCCACAGAAAGTTTTTCCACAGGTTGCAGGCAGTTGGATTGTAGTGATAGGTTAGTTATAGAACTTACAGGTAATTGATGGCTAACTGATTTTTTCTTAACAGGAAGGTAGAATTTTTAGTAGCTGCATAACAATATTTTTCAGGTAGTTATTAGTCAGACTGGTGCTGAGTTCGGGTTTTGGGACCGAGGTTATAGAGATAGCATTCCACAGTAGGTAACAGGTAATTCCTTCCTTTTTTTTTTTTTTTTTTTCTTTCTGTCATTTCTTGTCTTTGGTAAGCTACAGCAGTTACAGGTAAGATGGCAGATATGGCCAAGTTACGAGCTGCCTGGCGTGACGCTGCTCAGGACATGGGAATGGACAAGGAGGAAACTAAGGCCTACATGATCAGAGAAAATGATAGGCATAATCAGAAAGAGGAAAGGGAAAGGGCAGCAGAAGTTGAGGAAAGAAAAATGGCAGCAGAATTTGAGGAAAGAAAAAGGGCAGCAGAAGTTGAGGAAAGGGAAAAGGCAGCAGAAAGACAGCACGAACTTGCCATGCGTTCTCTGGAACTGCAGCTCAGGTCTTCAGAGGGCAGTTCGGCTAATGGAGATTCCCCCGGAGCAGTGGCGATAGACACCTCAGGAAATGGAGGCCCCCGGATGGCAGCCATGAATTTTCCGATGGACTCTTTCCCTAACGGGAATGAGAAAATTGACATATTCCTGGAAAAATTCGAACGGATGGCAAAGGCATATGGGTTGGATGAAGGTCTTTGGTGTCTAAAGTTATCGCAGTCCCTCAGAGGTCATGCATATGACGTCTACCACAAGTTGCTCATAGACGACCAGAACAACTTCGAGGCACTACGGAACGCGTTGTTGCAAAGATTCCAGTGGACCCCCCGTAAATGCCAAACCATGTTCCGGGAAAGTCGTCTGGAGAAGGGAGAAAGCTTTCCTCAGTTTGCTGAAAGGCTGCGGAATTACCTCACTCGCTGGAGAGAGTTGTCGGGACTGGCTAAATCCTTTGAAGGATTAGAAGAGTTAATAATGGTGGAACAAATCAAGGCAAACATGTCTCCTGATTTGAGGAGGTACCTGGCGGAGCAGGGCGCCCAGCAACTGGACCAGATTATTCTTTTTTCGGAAAGGTTCCAGACGGCACAGGCCGAAGTACTGGGCCAGAAACGAAAACACCCAGACCCGCCAGTCCAGGACAAAGGAGCTTCATCGTCACAGTCGTCTTCTCATGCTCACCAGCAGCAGGGGCCTTCACGCAAGGAGCCCAATTCCGGTCATAACCTGCGCCCCCAGCCTCACAACAGATCACAGGGGCCAAACTCTCAGGACTCCGCCCGAAACCGAGGAGATAATGAGAGATACTGTCGAAATTGTCGGACCACTTCACATTGGACCTCCAGGTGTATGAATAAACCACCCGTGCATCATGCAGCTTGCTTAAGGCCTGTGAGAGCGACGAGAGGGAACACCTGGGAACCCATTCAGTCAGAGAAGTTGTTCTCCAACAGCGGACCAGCAGAAGTGAACGGGACTGCGACTACATGTCTATTCGACAGCGGTCTTACATACCCCAGTATAGTTGCCCGACATCTGGTGAAGCCCGGGCAAATGACAGGGGAGAAAGTTGATATTGGTGGCATTTTAAGGAAAGGGACCTCCCAGCGCTTTCCGGTAGCCAATATTCAGGTGAAGTGCAAGTTTGTGCATGGCACGATTAAAGCTGCTGTAATGGCACAGCCAGCTTACGACTTCATCCTAGGGGCCCCATATTTAGTTTTGGGAACCCCTATTACACCGATCCTTGCTGAAGCAAGGGGGCCTACTACAGGCCAGATAAGTGAACAGGGAGAACCCCTAATTCACGGAGCCCCGAGCGAGCTCGAACATCCATGTCTTGTTAAGGAGAGGTTAGGAGCCTCTAAGGACAGCGGTATGTTAAATGCAGAGGCGTATTCGCCTGTCAGCCCTGTTCATCCTAACGGACAAACAGAGGTGACGCCTCTGATTTTGGAAATACATTCTTTGTTGTCGGGAATTAGGCCCCCGATGGTATTAGCTCCTTCAGGAGAGGGACATACTGACAAGAACTGTATCACATATGTCAACGACCAGCGCACTCTTAAAAGGGCACAAGACGGCGAATCGAGCGAACATATGTTTCCAACCAGCCCTGGAGCCCCATCCGACCAGCACTTTACTCAAACGGAGGAGGACAGTGATCTGAGTGTCCGTTTGCCTATAAACGGAGATGGGCCCCACAACTCTCGTATCTCGTTTACAGGAAACGACCCGCGTAACGAGGAGCCTGAAAAATTGGCTATATCTTCCAATTTGTTTCAAGGAACATTGGAACCAGTCCCTGAGTACTTTATCTCAGATACTCCGCGATCTAACGGGATCTTAAACCGTCAAGTGTCACTGCAGGACACATTCCAACTGACGCCAGTAACTCTCACAGGGGAGGGCAAGGTTGAAGGTAGAACCAGGGTGTTAGACGGAGGACTCCCGTGGTCTACATTTTCCTCTCACGAACTTTTCAGGCCAGAAAAGAGTGAGGAAAGCGGCCGTACGAATTTGCAAGGAGCTATGTTAGCGAGCTCTGTCCCTCTTCATGTTGGTAGGGGAAGAGCGATCACAGAACCACTGCCAGGGGCAGATACTACCTATCTTGTTCCAAAGATAGAAGCTACTGGGATCAGTAAGGATTCAGTAGACACCCAGAAAATGAACGGAAACCCTGTGTCAGAAATACACGAGATTTCTCAGGTTCATTGCAAGGTACCAGCGGTCACAACCCCGCTGGCGAGCAGCTCCATAGTCGCCATCGCCAGGCCTCTACAGAGCCAGTCGGTCAGGTCGGTTGATCAGGTCAGTCTGTTGAGAAACATAGCCAGGGAAGTTTTAGACCCACCATGGGACGGCACAGGTCCAGAGAGAGAACAGCCCTTCAACAGAAGCATGGGAGTAGATAAGAGAGAAAGAAGGAGAGAATTGTGCGCGGGTCTTTGGACAATGGTGAACAGTTACGCACGGTTTCGGTGACTTCTGACCCAGTCAGTCAGCCGGATACCAGTAACAATACCTTACCGCTCACCGTTAGGAAAGTACGGGGAAGAACTCGCAGGAGAGGAAAGGTGAAGAAAGAACTTGGGAGTGCGGCAGCCAGGGAAAATCCCAGTAGTGACTCTGAAACTTCAGCGATTTCAGACAGCTCAGGAGACATAGATAGGGGCCAATCTGAACACCAAGACCACAGTAAATTAGATCGGCAGGCTCCGACCTCGAAGGGTGGGGTAATGTGACGGAGTTACTGTGATTTAGTCTTCAATAGGCCCCATTTTGAGTTTGCCATTTTTGTCTTCCCTCTATTAAAGATTGGGAAGTATTCTTTTTCTCTCTGAATAATAGGGGTGTTTAGATTTTTTCTGTAGGTAAAGTAATTGCAGGTTTTTTTCTATAGGGATTAACGTAAGTTAGTACTGAATGGCACCAGTCGGCCTATTTCTAAATATCGCGATCTTGAAATTCCATTTTTTTGCGTTGTTAAATTTATCGCGGTCATTTTTTCGTGGGGAAGGGGAGATGACCCCTACCCAGGTAACGCCCAACTTTCTGCTCACGCTAGCGGACGACGTTAGGTAACGTTACGTAGCCGGAATTACGCGCGCATTTAAAGGAAGCAAGAATACACTGGTTCTAAATTTAGAGATGAGCGCATGGAAAATTTTAGAGTATCTTTAATTCTATTGGTTGTAGGGAGACGCCTAGCCTCAAGTAGGTCGGGGGTCAGAGCAGGAAAATCTAAGATAAAGTAGCGCTTTTCGATTTTAGCGGTCTCTTCCTGCAGTAATCCTGGGCCGTGTATCAAGCATATTGTCGGCTTCTAACGCTGAACGCAATATTTGGTATGTCTATAATTTAAAGTAGCGTGGTAATTAAATCTAGTTCTCTAATAGAGCCTTAGTCCGTCCGTTCTAATTTAATTTATTTTTGAACTTTATAACTTGTAACGCCATCATTTATTTCTACAGTGTCTATGAGTGATAAAGAGATATTACGTAGGTGTGCTCCGTAGATTTAATAGAAAGTCTGTAGACATACACGCATCCTAGATTTATATTAATTTACAGAATATTCTGAAGCACGTGTATTTTATTTCATTGAGAGATTAATTCTGATAAGTCTCCTAATAAAATACGGGAACGGATTTTTTCGGGAAAAGTTAATCACGTGGTTTATCGGGATTTATTCGAGTAGGAATTCTGGATGGATAGAGTAGATAATTAAGTATTTTTCTATCGGGGGAGTTAAAATATAAGTGCAGGGAAAACCACGTGGGGTAGAGGTGAAAGGAAAATTATGGTGCCTTAAGTGGTTGTGTAATTAAATATTATGCAGAGTAGTATTTGATTTTTGTGTTATGGAATTTAATGAGTTCTAGGTAATATAGTCTATAGAGATAGATATATATTTCTGTGTATAGAAATGTAATATATAAATGTAATGGTGAATTTTAATCATTGATGTGCAGTTAATTGTTGTGCATTTTTATCATAAGGGGGAAACGATGATAAGGTCCTGTGACCGTTTACAGAGTTAAAGTAGGCCTAAGTACGGGAGGTTTCCCTACCTGTTTTTAATGTTTTAAGGCCTGAGCAAGCTGTGTATAATTAGTATTGATCAGTGAGTCGGGTTTACTAGACAGACAGGGTGTAGTCGGGGGGAGATGACCCAGAGTCAGTAAATATTTACGTATCGTCGTGCACAAGAGAGGGGAAATGGTGGAGCAGTATTCGTTCGGGTGTTTACATGTTTGTGCTAGATTGGAGTGTGACTGAAGCATCCACTGTTTACGTTTTATATGTAAGTTTATTATATGAAAGTATTTTGGTATTGTAGTACAGAGTGGCATGTCTTTTGTGTCCACAGCAGTGGTCACGGCCCGAAGAGCGGGAGTTGCCAATAACTCTTGTTCCTGACAGCTGGCAAAGGTAGCCAGTTTTCGCAGGAGAGAAAAAAACGCCAGAGGCGTAAGAGCTTGTACCGTGGAGGGGTATCGGCTCTGATTATTGTGGCCCCAGAGAGAGGGAGCGAGGAAGAGCAGGTCGAGACAGCGACGCAGTCTTCAGTGAAAAGGGTTTTCTTAAGACCCGGAGCTCTAAGCTCATATACACACCCATCGAACCCAAGCAAGCGGGTTGGTGTGTCGTTTTTTTTAGCTTCGGTAACTACCGAAGGGCCTAAACCCAAATGAGGGGTAATATAGCAAAGGAGAATCAGCTTTCTTTTCGCCAAATAGAGAAGCCTCTACAGTCTACGGCAAGTGCCTAGTCGTCAGAACCAGGAAGAAAGGGATATCATTTCCAGGTTGCTGAAATGAAACGAGAGCAGCAAGGCAGAAGTGGAGAGAGATGGTGAAAAATAGATCAGGGACCTGCAGAGTCTCATAATATTCTTAGAGGATAGCCTCTGAGCCTTAGAGTTAGAAAAAGTCTATTACATAGCAGTGCAGAGTGTGACTTAGTGGCGTATATACGCTGACAGAGTTAGCAGCTGTGCAGATAGTCTTCATGAAGGGTCAGCAGCCATTGACTTTAGAGATAGTAGTGTAATAGAGAGTGGTGGCTACAGTTGAGGGCCACTAAATTAGACTGTAGTTAAGATCACTTATCATTTTTTAAATTTTGTCCCCAGCAGGGTGTATGAAGGAGTGAAAGTGGTTGGAGTTTTAAATTTGGTGTGCTTATAATCAAATTTGAGTTTCTTTGTTTTTCCAGGTCGGTGCAACCTTGCACGATATATGCTTTTCTTTATTGTTACTATGTTATGAAAATTCTGTTGATTTGTATAATAAACTTATTTAATGTTCACTGGATCAGCTTCGTCACTGTATAGTCCTTAACTGTTGTCTGTACAGTGGTGTCTGTAGTGTTAGTTTAACCTTATCTCCTTTAGTCTGTTAAAGGTAGCCAGAGGTGGTGAGTTTATAGCATTTCTTTAGTCACGATTTGGCGAGGAAGATTTAATTTCGGTTATCCTCCTCGGGCCAATAGACTCACCTTACTACATTCACTGTCATTTCTCATAATTAATCTATTATCTTAGTCTTTTCTCACACTAGGGTTTTGTCCTACCCTTGGGCATAACTCTAACTTAAATCCAACTCGTGACAGGCCTTCTGACGAGAATCAGGTCAAGTTGGTGCCAGTGCTTGGATCGTGGGTGTCTCCATGACACCTTATGCTGGGGGTTTTGTCTGAAAGTAGGTGTTGGTCACGCAGAGGTCATGGTGGACGCACAACTCTAAGAGCCGTTGTCCATTTTCATTCATCTTGCCAATACCAAACCTGCCCAGACACGAAGGCCATGAAACATTATCGGCACCCACTCTAGCGTTAAAGTCACCAAGGAGAACAAGCTGTTCTTGCCTAGGTATGCTTTTGATAATTGCTGTTAGATTCTCATAGAACTCATCTTTAGCTTCTGAGGCAGAGTACAGAGTAGGAGCATACACACTGACAAGGGTGATGGGACCTGTGCTAGTTTGCAGGCGGAGCGTTAACAGGCGTTCTGATCCATTCTCGCCTGGTTCAACCATTTTAGTTAGCGATTTTTTGACCGCAAAACCTACTCCGTGTTCTCTAGCTTTATTAAGATCTTTCCCTTGCCAATAAAATGTGTAGTCCTTCTCGCTCACCGTTCCAGAGCCCGCCAGGCGCGTTTCCTGAAGTGCAGCTATATGCACCTGAAGTCGTTTAAGCTCATCATTAATTATGGCTGTCTTCCTTACATCGTTTACATCCTGTAGGTTTTCGGATAGTCCAGTCAACATAGTCCGGACGTTCCAGCATCCCAATCTGAGAGTTTGCTTATTTCTATTTTTTCGATAATTGCTTGGTGCAAAATTTTCTGTCCACAGTTCGGGTTTGACCCTAATCCCCCATGCACCCAATGGGGAAAGCAGACAGTGGCGGGACAACACCTTATTGACTGGGGGCTGCCCAGCTTGAAGCGGGCGGTAGCTGTCCAGTGAGATCCTAGAACCTCTCCCACTGTCGGAAGTAGCCCCTGGCGCCATGCCCTACGCCAATTGGGCAAATGCTTATAACCGGTAACTGCTACTTCCCGTGTTTTGCCGACACCTATAGGGTGAAGCTGGAGTGTCCTCTCCAGGGCGCGAGCTTGGACACAGTTATATGGAGATCAAGCTGTTGCCCATGCAGCATGTTCCCCCTCTCCACACAGCCGGTAGATCCAAAGGAACGGCAGTAGCCGATACAGTTTGGTACCAGCCATGTCGCAGGAGTTGCCAGAATAATGTCGAATCGACATTAGACTGCCTTAGGGACTCCGACTCCGGATTTATCCTCAGGGTTTACTCCCGAAGCCAATTCCATAAATGGATATTCCCGCAAGGCAGCGGTGGTTTGAATTCAGAGTTCCTTCTCTTAGATAAGCTACCAACCAAGGATCACGAGCCCTATCTGCCCGAAGCTGCTGGTTTTAAGGCGCCAGTCGCTCGCCTTTGCCCCTTCTCCCGTCAGTGGAAACAGTTCCGCCGGGCTCAAATTGAGCCACACGTGAAGGCCGGGAGCTGGACTTGGTTGTCAGAGGCTGTTTGAGGCGCGTGCCATAGAAGATAGGACGCAGCCTTATTTGACGCCACTGCGTTTGTCAATGGGCTGTGATATGCTTCCAGCATATGGGACTGCCTCCTTCATGACTTCATGGAATGACTTTATTATTTCTAGCAATTAGTGGGGTAGCCTATTTTCAGGAGGATTTTGAAGAGTCCATCCCTGCTAACCAGATCAAATGGTCTTATGAGGTCCAAAAAGGCGATGTTTAACGGCATTTTCTGCTCTCATGATTTTTCCTGAAGTTGGCGGAGAGGAAAGATCATGTCTATATTTGATCTACCAGCTTGGAGTTCACGATGCACCTCTGGATATATGCATTCAGCTATATGTGTGTGTGTCTGCGCGCGTGTGTGCGCGCGCGCGTGTTAATGACACCCAAAAAATCCCATTTAACCTCGGATGGGTTATAATTACGATGTATAGTGTCGTTAATTCCAGATAATAATTTGGATTGCCGATATCTGAACACGGCATCATTTCGCACCTCCAATTAGTCCAAACAGAGTAATGTAGCAGAGCGGGTGTTTCTTTATTAGTACTGGAACTAGGCACGGCACTACTTAGAGATATGTAGCTGTGCGGGGTTCCTTTTTAGTACTGGAACTCAGCACCATTTAGTTTTTATGTGACAGGGGTGCAAGGTGGAGTTTTATATTCACGTGAGATATTAGGTTGTGTTACTGGCTTAGAGTCCGCCAGAGTTTGTGATTTTCCCACTTTCTTTGGGGACACAGGTTCGTTTCTTATTTTAAAGTCCTTCTTCTGCTGATGTTGTATTGGTGTATTGAGAGCCTAATATATGATGTAAAATGGACCATACTTCCTCACAGAACAATTTACTATCCAACATCCTCAACAGCCAGCGTTTAGTTTCAAAGATTAATTCATTTTTCCCAACAGCAGAATTCAAAACATATTGCAAACAAAACTCCAACAAAAGGTATATACTGGTCATGTACAGTAGATATATTCATTTAACAGATT